>CAUOFW020002103.1:665777-707151 GCA_963454935.2 Ilex paraguariensis | reverse complement strand
GACATGTAAATCAAAGATTTGAAAAAATAACTTCATCAAGATAGTCAATTTCTCAAGAATAACACAATCCGATTCCAACAAAAATCATACCACAATGGTGAATCATATCATAATGGTGGAGACTGTACAATATCCAATAATTGATGGAAACTAAATACCAAATACAAGAAAATACGTATGGCATACGATAGATAAGAACTTGTACGATATTTGAGAACCATACCAAATGCCAAAGATCTCAAGGTTGGATCCAACATTGTACTTAGGGTCACCACAGGTTGCCGCCTGGGAACTGTTCCCTAAGACGATCCGGTGAAGGTCACCAGTACACACCAGGCACTGTTCCTTCAACCGTTGAGCACTAGGGTCACCTCAGCCTCTGCCGGGTCTGTTCCCTAGTGGCCAGGGTCACCCGCATACAGAGAAATAATTTTTCCGTACATTTAATTTTGGTCCCATTCACCATCACTAAGTCTCACCATAAAAACAAGCGATTGAGTCACAATACTTCACAAAAGAATTCATCAAAGTAAGGAGAATCGTATGCTAGTAAGCATTATTGTGAAGGTAGTAAAGAACAAGTATTATGTATCATTTTTTTAAATGTTTTAGGGATACGGAGAAAATAAATAGCATGTCAAACCACTCACCTCATGTCCAAAGAAAATGCTTGTCACCCGAAGTAGAGTGAGATATAATCGNAAAATAAATAGCATGTCAAACCACTCACCTCATGTCCAAAGAAAATGCTTGTCACCCAAAGTAGAGTGAGATATAATCAATGTCTTACCTCTTTTTCTCATAATTTCTCTTTGATGAAGTGTTTTTCCTTCCTTCTTCTCTCTTTTACTCTCTATTCTTTCTTGAAAGTGAAAGACTACTTGTGCCCTTCTCCCTTAATCCAATCCCCAAATGCCCTATTTATAGGCATCCTAGGATTATTCTAGAGAATATTGACATGTGACATTTTTAGGACAATTTCACAAGTATCTAAAATCATCTATAGTCTTCTCCAACCTTCTAAGTCCTTCCGGAACTTTTCGGAACATTTTAAATCTCTCTAAAACCTTCTAGTATTTCTTAGTACCTTCTAAAATATTCTAGACTTCTCTAGATTGTTCTAGAACTTTTCAGACTCTTCTAAGAACTTCTTCAACATTCTAGATTCTTCTACATTGTTTTACACTATTTNAATATTCTAGACTTCTCTAGATTGTTCTAGAACTTTTCAGACTCTTCTAAGAACTTCAACATTCTAGATTCTTCTAGATTGTTTTACACTATTCTAAGTTATTCTTGAACTTTCTAGAATCTTCTAGAACTTTCTAGAAACTTTTCCAACATTCTAGATTCTTCTAGATTATTCTAAATTCTTTCTAAGATAATATTCACTAACTAGTTCCTTGTCAAAATAGAACGGGGTATTACAAGGTACTTGTTACCCAGACCACACCATATTTTAGAAGGTAAAGAAAGACAAAGTAGTCTACCTACATGAATGAAAAATTATGGTCACGATACTGCACATCATAAAAGTTGTACTCCCGGGAATCAAATATAGGTACAAAAGATTCAGATCCCAGCATGGGTCATGTGAGTGGTGGTGCACAAAGTTAGTCAAAGTGAATATATTTGTGAAGTGACAGTTTCTACATAATAACAGTTAATATAGAACTTGCACATGATAAGCAGGACAAAATGAAACTGGTCCGTATATGTTGTTTAAGTATACCTGGTACCCTTGCAAGGGTAGCTTTTCAAACTGAACCAGCAGATGTTATAAAGTGTTGCTGCATGTTCAACTGCTAGGACATCTCCTGGGACATCTTTCTCAAATAAGTCGAGCAAGAAATTGGAAGAGTGCTTCAGACAGAATGGATTTCTGCTGACCAGAAATGATATACTTTGCAAAAATACTTCATGTGCTTCATGAATGTCACCACGAAATCCCATGCATTTTCCTGCCCACACATGAATGCAAGAGGGTATCAAGGGGGTGGATAGCCAGGATGCAAAGAATGCCAAAATTTAGCCCATAGCATAAGAGAACTAAAGAAAACAGGAGAAACATAAATGCAAGATAGCATATTATCATATCAATCTGTACTGTACATACATAAGTTCGTACATGTTAAGAATGTGCACAAACAAAACAAAGTACAGCCTCTAAAAATGCAACCGCACTCAATCATATCTGTTCGTACACGTTAAGTATGTGCAGATAGCACTGCAACAGCACGACTATTTCCCCTTTACCATGTTTTTACAGTTGCAACTAGCTGAACCTAAAGGCAGCCATACTGGAACATTCAACCTATACAAATTGAGGACAATCCACTTCTTTTTTGTAAAACCGATTATAAAGAATGGAAAACTTTTTCAATAGAAAAAAGTAATCCATAAATCAACTAAAAAAAACGTCAATGCACACATGCTGATGTGTTTCATCAAGGTAATAATATATTGATCTCAATTTTTCCTCCCCAGTTAGGTAAAATGCTCAAACAAGAGCAGTACAGTTTTAATTACTCACCAAAAAGACTAGAATATATAACGAAAACAAGAAAGTGGATTTTAAAGGACATTAAATTAAGAAGTCTTCAATTTCATGGTTCTTTCAAGGGAGGGAGAAGACATTTAGATTCCAGACCAATATTCAATAGTCTGAGCCAACAGCACATCTGAACAACATAATAACTAAAGGAAACTACACTCTAAGTTATCTTATTTGGCACAATCATTCCTCTTCCCCACCCTCAGGTTGTCAATGTGACACAATTCCATTATTTTCCTAGTACAATACATGAGTGCAAGCAGATGCACCTATAGAACAATATGCTGTATTATGTAATGTCACCATACCTCTGCTAAGAAGTAGCCTCAGTGAGAGCCGCCTACGTACAAGCTCCCATTTCATGTGTATAAAACTGTCCACAGAACCAGATTCCAAAACGTCATGAAGAAGACAGTGCCGACACTTCATTTTGTTGCAGACACATATGAATTCACACCCATAATCAGCCATAGGATGCTTGATTTCTGAATGCGGCCCTCTTTCACTTAGTGTATCAGGGCAAGCAAACATGTGCTTGCTGTTTGAGTACTTATTGAGACCAATCTGTACACCAGGTGGAATACTTTCATTATTTTTCTGAGAAGACCGATACCTGGACCGAGTCATCCTTGAGCTATGCTCTGGCATCAAGCTTTGTTCTTGAGGCATAGGCTTCAATGCTTTCTTAGTCCTTCTAGATCTTCTGGTTTCAATTTTTGTCTCTGGCCCGTCACTTTTGGATGGGACTTCCCTCATCTCCCAGTGATTAGTTCCACAATGACAAATAGTAGCACCTCTATCAACTTCCCTCAGAAGAGTATCCTTGGGGTTACTAACTGAGTTTTTCCATTCTGAAAGATTCAGCTTGTCTATGGCTGATCTATAAATATTTTCAGCATGAAGTAAACTCTCAAGGGAAGGATTTTCAGCATTTTCATCAAAACGGCTCCTGAGTAAATCTCCGAGCTGCTCTTCAATAGNCCCTCAGAAGAGTATCCTTGGGGTTACTAACTGAGTTTTTCCATTCTGAAAGATTCAGCTTGTCTATGGCTGATCTATAAATATTTTCAGCATGAAATAAACTCTCAAGGGAAGGATTTTCAGCATTTTCATCAAAACGGCTCCTGAGTAAATCTCCGAGCTGCTCTTCAATACNGTTTCCCTAGGAAAAGATCGTTCATCAATGAAATGTACCACGTACATTGGTAGTTTGGTGCTCACATGATTAAAGAATTTCTCCCTCTCCTAAATTTCAAGTCAGTTTTGGGGAATTTAACTTGGTGAGGAAACAGAAATTATTGCAATTACTTCAAGTTATTTGAGTTTGGATTTGAATGTTCAATATCACCCTCCAAATGTTCTAAATTCAGAAGTTATGTCCTGATTACTGGGTATAATAGGAAAGTGGAGAAACCTAAAGATTGCTTTTCAAAGAGATCATGTATTATAGATGAGACATTCCAGAGTCGATTAAGGTGCTATAACAGTGAGATAAATGGAGCAGCACTAAAGCATCAGATCCAAAATCTCATAAAAATTATTAGAAGATGTGATTAAAGCGGCATGGAGATGAAGATAACCCATAGAATATAATACTCATAAAACAAAGCAAAACAACTCTATTTAGAAACTATAAATTTGATCAGCTTTGAATAGTTATCGAATTATTTGAAGAGGAAAGATTTATCATGTATTTCAACTATACAAAGATAGACACGTTTTTAATTCAAACAGAAGCTCATTGATCACTTTTATCAAGCAAGGCATAGTTTTTATGTTTGATTGTTTACGACTTTATGTGGCAAATTGACAATAGCACTTGTAAACAAACACAACCACCTTTCTTAGAATATGGAGATAATTCCCACTGTTGCAATTTAAATCATTTTAGAAAATACCTTATTTTAGCATTTATAATTATAAATTTCAAAGTAGAGAAGTCAAAAGAAAAAGGCAAACCATGGGAAATTGTGATGTTGTGGTTTAGATATATGATAGTTAGCAATATCCAATGAAAGAAATATGTGGATACACAAACGCAAAGCTGAGATGCAGAATGTCCAATGGAGGGCATTACACAAGAAATCAAGACAAACCACATTTAGTTTTCTCTTTTTTTTTTTTAATAGGAAACAGAAATTTGTATTAATAAAAATCACAAAGTACATGAAAAAGGTTGGATAAGAAGTCCAACCACATGAAAGAAATTGCAAACAGAAGAAGTACATAATAAAAACTCATAAATCACATTTACTTATCATTTCCAGAAAAGATCTTCTACACTGAACAAATAAATCAAAAGACGCGTCTATTTCCAATAATATTTGTTAGGGGCTTTTTTATTTTTTATTTTTTTTTGGGGGGGGGGGGTGTGTGTGATGTTTTCATGATTCCAAGTCAAAAAACTCCCAAAAAGCCCTTTTCCTCATTATTGATATGACTTACAGCTCCTTGAGTCTAATTTTCTGAGCTGAAAACTTAAACTAAAGATCCAACCCCTTGCCCTATCCATGCTTCCAATATTGACTGCCTCATGATAGAAAAATCATCTTAATCTCATGCATAAATATCTCCTCAAAATAAAATTTACTAAAGACATGAGCATGGTCAGAAGAAAATGAGGAAGCAAATCATTGTCAAACTACCTCAATTAGTCTTCCACTTGAAACCAATTTCTCAGACAAGTCATGGTACAGATACGCAGCAGTAAATGCTGAACCACTGGGTAAAGAGACCTAACATTAAAGGAAAAAAATTGGTAGTAAGAGACCTGCTTCAACCTAAATTTTGAGGGGAAATTAGACTTTATTGCTAGCAAAAAGGATCTCACACTAGAAAGAAGTTCAGAAGCAGCCTTCTTGACTTCTTCAACTTTGATATCTGATTGGAACATCAAACTGAAGTTCTGCTGAAACCCCACTCCTTGTGCCTCTGATCCTTTCATACAGCTTATCCAAAAATCAATGGACTGTGAAAGTTCACCACAATGCCGTGACAAAGTTGTGATAAATGACTCATTTACAGAGGAAGCACAAAGAGCATGGCCAAGCCTTCTGTATTCCCACAGCATAGCCAAACATTTCTCCAATGGAACACCCTTCCATTTAAACAATCTGATCAATATCTCAAATACTTCAGGATGAAAGTTCATGCACCCCTGGAGTAACAAAGCAGAGAAAGTTTTAGGAAGTAAAACCAGTACTACGCCAAAGATATCACTACACAAACATATAGTCATAACAAAAATCATAAAACTTACCTTAACCGATAACAAATCAACAACATTATACAACAAAATCAAGGTGTTTTCAGGAATCATATTGCTGTGTTCAGCTTCATGGCAATGATCTGGACTCGACCATAGATTTAGTGCAGCACGAATATCTTGAAAAAGTTGCTGTTTGGAACAGAAATCAAGCAAACGTTCAAAACTGAAAAGAATTTTTGTTGAAGCAAATATATTAACTGGAAATATCAGCCCATTGGCATATATTACTTAATTCTTGAGACTAGCCTTTTATCAGTAACACCTTTGAGTTTGGTTCAGCCTCTTGAGTACACAGAGCACGTAAGCAATATGCCTCAGCTAACTGATGACGAACTTGAATACTGCAGCTAAATGTTTCACCACACACCTCATTCTGGTTCAGCAACTATCTTGTATTAGTGTCACCCAATGCCAGAAAAGAGAGGGGGAAACAGGTGGAGTTTCTGAAATGGAGTTATAAGACAAAAAGATAAAGCAGGGCGAAAATTTAAGATGGCTCACCAATGTAGAGATGGCTGCTGACAGACACGGAATGCACTCATCCAGACCTTTGATTCCGCAGGCTCTTAATTCCCTTCCTTTTGTTAACAGAATTTGCGATTTCTGTAAACAGCTATCTTTCATCACATACACCACTTCTAGGAGGATGCCTATAATATCCATTCGCATTCTTCGACAAAATCTTGGGTTCAAAGCATTCATTTCTTTATATGCTAGAAGCTCCTAAACAAAGTTTAAGCAAGAATAAGGACACAAAAAGCTGTTATATCTAGCAAATAAAAAAATCAAATCCAAAAGAAAGATACAATGAAGGACATCAAACTGAAACTTCAGGAGAAAGAGAAATAGAGGAGCCCAACCTGCCCTAATAATATGCTGAGTGCCTTTTTTGACACTTTTGGTGAATTTGACAGCAAATAATATAAGGTTGTAGTGCTGTGATCATCCTTATAGAGTTTACATGCTACCTGGAAACTAGGTAACAATCAGACAGCAGAGACAATTACATAATGCTACATACAGCAAGTAGCATTAAATGTTACCTTCACCCACTGCATCACCAAAGCTTTAGGACTTGGAAGTTCTTCAAACAAGTTTTGAGCAGCAGACCAGCTTTCAAGACTCTCTCCAATGATTCTATTTACCTTCTTACTGTCATATTGAGAAAGTACATCCAAAAGAAATGCACTTTTGGAACATGCCTCGGTGACAAAACCTACAATAGCATCTTCTGATAGATCACCATGAAAGACATCTGATTTCTCTACAAACATCTCACAAAGATGTAAAACACATTTCCAAGATGCTCTGCAACATAATTTTAAAGCCTTTGAAGCCTGCAAAGAAACGTTGACGCATCAATGAAAGCCCAAACTGATAAAATGCATGAAAACAAAACACATCAACACCAACAAATATACTGATCCAATGTACCAAATATTTTTGAAACCTTAACTAGCAGGGATATTAGAATCTATTGACTAAAATGAATGTGTGGTCTTAACTGTTGCTGATTACAATTAAAACATCTGACTAGATTCACAAAAATAAAAATCATTGTCTCATATATTATTTCCATGATGAGAGAACCTCTCTTAGTGCCTTCACTTCTCAACAAGTCTATTCATCTCCATCCATTATTTTGTAAGCCTTCCTGGAGTATAATCACCCTGCCTTGGCTGGATACGTATAGACCAGTGTTATTTAAGGCGTAAAGCGAACCGAAGCGACCAAGGCTCCTAACGCCTAGGCGAGAAGCGAGAAGCGAAGCGACACGCTTTACCGAAGCAAAGCGAACAGTTAAAAAAAATATATATTTTAGTTTAATTACTTCTAAACAATCTAAGTTCTAATTTTATATATACTAAATATTTAAATGCAAGTAAAACCATAAACATTTAAATTAAAAAAAACACTAATAATATCTCAAATCTTAATAACAGTCATAACTTAAACATTTAAATTCAAACAAATACTAACAATTGTATACATTTTCATATTGACAGGGTAGGACAACAAAAGAAGCAGAATCAGGACAACAGCAGAATTAGCAACAAAAAAAAAAGAAGTAGAATGAGGATAAAAAAAAATAAAAGCAACACAGGACAGCAAAACCGAAGCAGCAACAGAATCAAAAAAAAAAAATAGAAGCAGAATGAGTTAAAAAAAAAACAGAAGCACAATGATCATGACAGGAGCAGAATCAATTGTAAACAATTTCATATGTAATTATATACTGAATAAAAAAAAGCAGAACAGAGGCACATTTCACATGTACTAAAATAATTAAACATGGTATAAGCATAGACCACTTTTTGGTACCATTTGTATATATATAAGAAAAGGGAAAAGTATAACCAAGACATATCAGAGACACTTCTTTGTAGAAGAATTTATTATTTACCCCCATTTCTGATACTCCTGCTTTATTTTTTTATCATAATTGTCATGCAGTGTAGTCGCCTGACTCCCACATCCCACAAATATTCTAAATGAATTCAGCAACACAAGGAAAAAAAAGGAATGTGTTTTGTTCGAAACATTGTTTATTTTAAAAAAAAAAAAATAGACCAGCAATAGTCTAAAAAAAAAGTCATTAGTGATTAAAAAATAAAAGAGACTACTAAACTGTAATCAGAAAAAAAAAAAAAAAAAAAAAAAGTGAAGCAGAATCGCTTTTTATAATAAAGCGTTCGCTTTTTCGCTTTTTTCGCTTCTTCGCTTTTTCGCTTTTTCTCGCTTCGCTCACGTTCGCTTCGCCTGGGGTCCTCTAGGCGAGATAAGCTCGCCTCGCCTCGCTTCTCGCCTAGGCGAGCTTTTCAAAACACTGGTATAGACAAAGATACAGCCACATTGTTCTATCTCACGTGTATGCATTGCATGTGTGTCATGTATCAGCAACTTACCAAGATGGTATCAACTGGCTCTCACAAAACCCATCCAAAACATCACCTATCAACTAATTGTTCAATTGGTCAATGCCATTTTCATTTTGTATTTATGGGTTTCAGCTTAGTCTAATCCAGATCAACAGTAGCCATTCAAATTGGATTTAGACAAAGAATGATCAAATGATGCTTGGGAGATTTGGTTTGTGAAGGTCTAGAATTAATAAAAAAAGAGTTTTGGCATAGAACTGAGGTTTTCAAGGGATGTGACCATTACCCCATGAATACAACATAAATTTCAGGCTATTAAAAGAGTCTGGGTTTGAAGTTTTGTTGAAGGAGAGGACTGGATATGCTGATTAGAGTTTTCGAACTACAAGGGAGGTTGATTAAGTCTCTTTGTAGGTTTACAGTCGCATAAAACTGAGAAGAAAGTAGGAAAAGTCCTTAGGAGTTACATTCAGGGATAGGCTTGTATCATGCAAACCCGGAAAATGCTTTAAAACATGTGCGATAGATTGATCTCTCACCATTAAGAAAGGCTAAATGTATATGCAGGCTCCAAGAGACCTTCTCCACAAGGACTGTGACTCTTGTAAAAAAAAGCTTGAATATTTGATTAATCTAATTCAACTGAACAGACCAATCTGACCCAAAAACATATCGTTCATGGGTCAAGTCTATGACTCATTTAATAAATCCCACGAAACAAAGGACCCATAAAGACATTATGAACCTCTATAACCCTGAACCAACAGAATATAACTTCAACAAAACATAAAGGGAAAAAAAATAACTTAATAGGTATTTGAAACATTGTTGATAATCATACACTTGTGTTTGAAACATGTTGAGAACAACATTACGAAACAACGTACGATTATTAACAAGGAAGTACAACATTGTTGATAATCGTACAGTTGTACGATTGTTACTAAGGAAACGATTATTATCTTATGTGTTCGTTAANCGTACGATTATTAACAAGGAAGTACAACATTGTTGATAATCGTACAGTTGTACGATTATTACTAAGGAAACGATTCTTATCTTATGTGTTTGTTATCGTATTATTAATAATCGTACGCTGTTTCTAAGGAAACTAATCATGTACATGTTGTACACTTGTGTTTGTTATCGTACATGTTGTACATTTCGTTATTAATAATCATACACTTGTGTTTGAAACATTGTTGAGAACAACATTACAAACAAGCATTTAATATGTTGCAATGTTGCAATTTATTTTTGAGTATTATGCATTTCCATCATGGCAATGACATCATACACAATTAAATAGAAAATAGTCCCTGCCGCCATTAGTACCTCTTTTGCTTGCTTATTTTTGTACAAAATAACACCAATGTTGTAAAGAGAGGCATATAGATATTTTAGCCCGTTAGTTTGAATCCAATCACTGGAAATAACATGCTCAATGAAGTTCATACTCTCCTGCAACGAAAAACAACAAACCCATCACTAAAATCAAAAATTAATTGTATTCGCTCCATGCCAGAAGATAGGAACCTTGATCTTATGCTTTGTTATAAATGACAGAGTGAAAGCAGCCACAGCTACACTGAGTACTGTTTTGTTGATATCATCAAATGCATTTCTCTCCCTTTCAGATGCACTGCATCCACAAAATATAAGAGCCCAAGGATCAATGGACTTTAATTACCAGAACTAAAACATGCAAAAACTCAGACAAGATTCTAAACAATGATAAAGAGAAAAGAAAGTTCAAAGCAATGAATTAAGCTATCAATGTCAACTCAAGAATATGGTATGAAGATGGTAATAACCGTTCATGAACACCCTCCCATATTTTTCTGCTTTTGATAAGAAACAGCNTTCAAAGCAATGAATTAAGCTATCAATGTCAACTCAAGAATATGGTATGAAGATGGTGATAACTGTTCATGAACACCCTTCCATATTTTTCTGTTTTTGATAAGAAACAGTNTTCAGGCTATTAAAAGAGTCTGGGTTTGAAGTTTTGTTGAAGGAGAGGACTGGATATGCTGATTAGAGTTTTCGAACTACAAGGGAGGTTGATTAAGTCTCTTTGTAGGTTTACAGTCGCATAAAACTGAGAAGAAAGTAGGAAAAGTCCTTAGGAGTTACATTCAGGGATAGGCTTGTATCATGCAAACCCGGAAAATGCTTTAAAACATGNGTGTACGATTATTAATAAGGAAGTAGTACAAAAGAAAAAGGAAAGGTGGACAAGTCGTCCAAACAAAAACAACAAATCAAAAAACAACACGTAAAAAGCCTTGAATACATTTAGCCCCATCTATAACTCAGATGACAAACTCCATCCCAATACACCTTCCCATATTGTTATTCCAGTGTATCAAANAACAACACGTAAAAAGCCTTGAATACATTTAGCCCCATCTATAACTCAGATGACAAACTCCATCCCAATACACCTTCCCATATTGTTTTTCCAGTGTATCAAAAGATAGTATAGGAGAAGAAAACAGTGTTGAACTCCCAAGTTACAACTATCATATATCACCCTCTTTGGGTTGNAAAGATAGTATAGGAGAAGAAAACAGTGTTGAACTCCCAAGTTACAACTATCATATAACAACCTCTTTGGGTTANACACGTAAAAAGCCTTGAATACATTTAGCCCCATCTATAACTCAGATGACAAACTCCATCCCAATACACCTTCCCATATTGTTTTTCCAGTGTATCAAAAGATAGTATAGGAGAAGAAAACAGTGTTGAACTCCCAAGTTACAACTATCATATATCACCCTCTTTGGGTTGATCTTTCTCTAAAACTAGTTTTGGAAACAACAGATAACAACCAAGAAAGTCATATACAAAACACAAACTGAATTTCTTGCAAAGCAGGCAAATGACTAAAAAGTGGAATAAACCAAGGGCCTACCTGTGATAAAGAAGAAAGGCATCACAGAATTGATGGAATGCATCCTGGATAACACTTAGATTGCTACACAAGGGAGTACCTTCAATATCAGCCAATAACTCTTTCTTTTCTGAATTTACAACCTCAGCAAGCGGCTCGCATAAAAATTTTAGTGCATTACAGAAAGACGGTAGATAAGAATTTCCATTCGTCGTGAAATCTATGGGGGCCCCATACTTGAGTCCCGCATTTAGATGTAATTGACGTGCAGAGTTCTTATATTCACCATTACATGGCAAACTGTTCTTTTTGCCATTAAAATTAAAATGATGGTCCAATAAACCAAGAGAAGAGGTCAAATGTTGGAGCCTGTCCTCATTGCTAAGTAAAAGTCCAAGAATAGATTCATCCTTTGCATTTCTCAAGGTTGTGGAGTCACTCCATTTGGTTTGACCATTAAAATCACAAATAAACAACCCAGTAGAATAAAGCACCAGAATCAAATCTATGGGTGACAAAACCTGCAAAAGGTGTATTGCATCAGACTCCGCTAAGCAGTGCAATATCTTCATTCTTCAAAAGATTACAATGCTCTTTTCAAAAGTATCTAGGTATAAGGATGAAGATGTCAATATTCTAATTAAACAAAACAAAGTCGCTAAGCCTTCAAATGAAGAGAATGATGTGAGATCTAAATGAAGGGCCACATATCGCAAAGCAAATCGCTACAAAATGCAAACAAGATACCTGGAAAAAGTCACCTGCTATTTTGTACAGATATGTTGCAACGGCACCACAAAAATTCACAGCTGCAATTCGACATTTATTAGCACAATAATAGACAAGTTCAAGGTACTGCATTATAGTGATCTCCATTCCAACCTGCCAAAGTATAAAGGAAGTAAAACATAAATCTCAATGCTAAAAGTGACATTGTCCCCATCTAGCAAGCAAAGAGCAGAATCCAAAGAGTATTAATGGACCAAAATCAATGCATTCTGTAATAATGTGCATGCTGATCGTCAAAAATTACAGACATAGCAGGCAGCAGAATACAAGGTTCAAAGGCTCAGCCAATCTGACTTAACGTGGTCAAGTAATCTCCAGGATAAAGCCCAGCATGAAGACGTAGAGGTAGACAAGATATGATTAAATCTTGAGTAGCATTGGTGTTGGCTGTATTGACCAAATTGTTGCAGTATTGCAAGGCTATTGTAGAGAGAACAAGTGCAAGCCTTTCATATTCACCAGATCAGTGATAAAAACTTCAGCAGTATTTTCATTTTTCAACTCAGGTTCTCTTTTTCATTTTACAAAGTAAAGAAACTTGACTGATAAGAAAGAGCTTCCCAACAGGAGCTCTCTAAGTCTTGAACAATGGCGATGTTTCATATTAAAAGCATAAAGAAAAAGAGTTGAGCAAACAAACCTTTGAAAATGTTATTTATTATGTTCCATGGCTAACTTAGAAGGACAGAAATAGCAAATCTATTTTGACTGCATCCCATCAAGTGATGATTAAATTCATTGTTTTTTCCCGATAAGATAGGTTAAATTCATTGTGGATCAAGTCAAGAGGGTTCATATGGCCTCCTTAAGGGAAGACCCAAACGGCCAAATGCCTCTCAAAAGGAGAAGCACAAAATCAGGACTTTGTACAATTGGATCAACCCCCACAGGTTAAACTCCTTGCTTCTAGCTGTCTTAGCTTGTACTTTTTTCTTCAGGCCCTTAAGGAGCTCTTTTTTTATCTTGATTTAACAAAAAAAGCCTACACTTTTTTTAAATTTTTTTATTTTTTTGATCAGTTCAAACTGTGAAAAGAAACCAACATAATTACAAGAGCACCTAGACATGCAGGAAAGCAACAAGACAACAAAACCTCTTACGTCCCGAAAGTTTAGGGAACAAACCAACACAATGCCCTTTAAAATATAAGACTCACATAGCCCAAGAGAAAGGCGACAACCAATTAACAAACGATGCAACTATTTAATACCACTAGGATCCTCCTTAGATTTAAATACGTAGAAGTTTCACTTTCCAAAAGGAATTTCCATGTCTACAGCGTGATGGAAGTCCAGGTGAGCTTGATCAACAGCATATATAGGACTTCTACAAATTACCACCTTTATTCTTTATGTACACATCACTCATATGATTCTTGAGCAGCAGTCTCTATATTACCTGATGAGCCCGAATCTTAGTGGGTTAGGCCCAATTCAAATAAACTGAAGAAGTCCAAACAAGAGTCTATTGCAGTTGGATCGACCCACAGAAAGAAGTTCAAAGCACAAGAAAGGACTAATGCTCAATGGAACCAAGAGGACAGCACCTAGGACCAAGGGGGCGTCGCTCAAGGCCCCTAGGAGGGCGCCGCCCATAAGGTCCCTTGAGAGGGTCCCTTGAGGCACCGCCCATGGGCAGCCCCTTGGGCTCTCCTCCGTTCTCCCCTTCGTCTTCCTCTGTTGTCTTCTCCTCAGTCCACCTCAGTACCATGGGAATGACTCCAATGCAAATCCAAACGATCGTAGTTCACTCAAGGGTCAAGTCCAAGATTAAGATCAATCCAATATCCCTCTCCGAATGAATAGGAGCACGAGGGAAAGAATATCGGGATGGAGATTGAGTCCTACTAAAATGGAACTTACCAAAGTGATAAAGACCTCCTTTTATCACGTCACCACTTTACCGCCTTACCCTAGCTATATAATGTATACCCTCTCAACATTGAGGGGACACTAGGAACACCTCTAAAGCTTCTATTCACCTCCTCACACACACTGCTNTTCTCCTCAGTCCACCTCAGTACCATGGGAATGACTCCAATGCAAATCCAAACGATCATATTCACTCAAGGGTCAAGTCCAAGATTAAGATCAATCCAATATCCCTCTTCGAATGAATAGGAGCACGAGGGAAAGAATATCGGGATGGAGATTGAGTCATACTAAAATGGAACTTACCAAAGTGATAGAGACCTCCTTTTATCACGTCACCACTTTACCGCCTTACCCTAGCTATATAATATATACCCTCTCAACATTGAGGGGACACCAGGAACACCTCTAAAGCTTCTATTCACCTCCTCACACACACTGCTCTCTCTCTCTCTCCAAAGCACTGTAATACTCACCGGAGAATACTCTCCTGACAACATTGCTCTTTAATAAAACACCCCACGCCACCATCGTCGTTCTCAGGAGTGGAATAGATCACCCAGACCGAACCACTATAATTCTCTGTGTTGGCTCCTTATTTACNCATTGCTCTTTAATAAAACACCCCACGCCACCATCGTCGTTCTCAGGAGTGGAATAGGTCATCCAGACCGAACCACTATAATTCTCTGTGTTGGCTCCTTATTTACAGCTTTATCATTGATTGTTTTACTTATTGCTCATTGATTGTTTGTTAACCGCATATTACACCCTTATACGTTCTTGGCTATTGATTTTGTACAAAAACCAATTTGTACATCATCAATTTGGCGCCGTCTGTGAAAAACGACTAATTTCTTACTCTCATTAAATTCATGGCAATCACAACCCGATCAATGAGCCAACAACCGGGAGACAACAACCCAACCCACCAGGAGGAGGCTTCGCCTCCCCTTGCACCTGTAGAACCATCTATAACTACTACTCCCGTCGCTGGCAAACAACAACAACTCCTCCAGACCATGCAGCTGTTGGTGAGCCAGAACCAGCAAATCATCTAACTCATGCTCTCCCAAGGAGGCGTTGCCCCTCTCGCAAGAGGAGTCCCACTCCCCCTACCAAGAGATGAGCAACTGCCTACCCTTTCTGGGCGCTAGGCAGTCCCATACTATGGGGCCCCTCACCAGAACACTTCAAGACCACACCAGGGTGCCCCTTGCCCAGTCCCTCCTCAGCACACAAAGAGTCCACGAGCGCCCCATCTTCATGAACCTGTGCAGGAGAACGAAGATAGAGAAAGTCAATACGAAGACCATGAAAGCCAATACCACCACCCAATGGAAAATGTCCCTAACCAGTGGAACGAGAAAATCAGAGAGGTATAAAACCAACTCGACGATGCCCTTAACGCCATCAAAGCACAGGTGCCTGAAACCGTGGACTACTTGGTAAGGCACACCGATACCCTTTTGTTGCTAATATCGTTAACTACCCTCTACCCTCGAAGTTCAAAATGCCCATCATTGAGATCTTTGATGGCACCAAGGACCCCCTAAACCACCTGGATATCTACAAATCCCTCATACAACTCCGTAATGTGCCTAAGGAGATAATGTGTAGAGCCTGTTCTACCACCTTGAAGGGGTCTGCTCGCCAATGGATCTCCAAGCTCAGGCCCTCCTCCATCCGCTCCTTCGCCAAGCTCAACAAGTCCTTCATCACCCACTTCATTGGGGGACATCGACATCAGAAACCAATAACCCATCTCCTCACAATCAAGTAGGATAGGGAAGAAAGCCTCAGAAACTACCTTGCCTGCTTCAATAAAGAGATCCTCCAAGTGGAGGAGCCAGATGATAAGGTGGCTCTGGCTGCCTTTACTGTCGGCCTTCACACCTCCAGCTTCATGTTCTCAGTCCTCAAGAAGCCACCCTTCAACATGCTTAAGCTGCTGTCTAGGGTGCAAAAATATATGAATGCCGAGGACGTCACCAAGGTCCGTCGAGGTGAGTCTTCTTGAGGAGGGGAGAAAAGGAAAGATAGTCGAGAAGACAGAAGGGAGATTGAGAACAAAAGAAAGAAAGTCGAGAGTCTCCGTGAAAGACTGCCTCGGACCATTACCACCAAGAGACCGACAGCCATTCACTCCACTCAATACCTCAATGGAGCACATTCTCTTCCAGATTCAAGACGACCCCGCGGTCCATTGGCCTAGGAAGATGAAGTCTGACCCGAAACGCTGGAATCCCAGTAAATACTGTCGCTTCCACCACGACTATGGACATGACGCGAACGACTACTTCCAGTTAAAGAAGCAAATCGAGGAGCTTATTCAGGCGTCCAGCTGAGATAGTATGTTGTTGTTTGAGGACCGACCCCGCCACGAGAAGATAGAGAGCACCAACAACCCCTAGGTGAGATTCACATTATCCCCGAAGGTTTAGGAGGAAAAGGTGACTCCAACTCTGCCAAGAAGGCACACACCTATAGAGCTAAACAGGCAGAGTCTTATGACTCTCACCTGCTAAAGACACCCCGACACAAAAAAGAGGAGGTCATCACCTTTTCAACTAGAGACCTCGAAGGAGTCCAAGTCCCACATGATGACCCTCTAGTCTTGACCTTGATGGTGGCTAACTACCAGGTCAGGAAGGTACTAGTTGACAACGGCAACACAGCCAACATCCTGTTTGCCTCTGCCTATGACAGCCTTCACCTTGGCAAAGAGAGACTACGGCCAGCCA
This sequence comes from Ilex paraguariensis, assembly GCA_963454935.2. NCBI lineage: Eukaryota > Viridiplantae > Streptophyta > Magnoliopsida > Aquifoliales > Aquifoliaceae > Ilex > Ilex paraguariensis. The sequence goes on along the minus strand of CAUOFW020002103.1, from coordinate 690,147 downwards.
GAACTCCCTTGGTTGGTTTCTCAGGAGAGAGAGTCCAGCCCCTAGGATCCATCACCCCGTCTTTCATAGTAGGGATTGCACCTAGAAGCTCGACTATAATGGTAAATTTTCTTGTACTTGATTACCCTTTTGCTTACAATGTAATTCTTGGACACCCTGCCCTCAACGCCTTAAGGGCAGTACCCTCAACTTACCACCTTCTCCTCCGTTTCCCAACCTCCAACGGAGTTGGGGAGATAAGAGGAAATCAAGTCTCAGCCAGAGAGTGCTACGTGGCCTCTATGAGGGCTAAGAGGCTGCACAAGACTCTCCAAGTCAAAGTACTTGACCCCAGGAATGACAACACCTTGGAAAAGGGTGAGCCCGTAGAAGAACTTCAGCCAGTGGTGCTCAACGACAGCCTTCCAAAGAGGAAGGTCTACATAGGCTCCTCACTCTCCTAGAAGCTGGCATCTGCCTTAATAGACTTCCTCAAGCAGAACACAGACGTCTTCGCCTGGTCCCATGAAAATTTGGAAGGTATCAACCCCGAGGTTACCTTCCACCAACTCAATGTTGACCCCAGATATAAGCCTGTCTACCAGAAATTGAGTGTGAGACTGAGAGGGGGCAAGTGATAAAGAAAGAGGTAGATAAACTGCTCATGAATGGGTCAGTGAGGGAGGTAGTCTACCCAGACTGGCTATCTAATGTGGTAATGGTGACAAAGACTAATAGGAAATGGTGCCCCTACGTGGATTTCACAGAGCTCAACAATGCGTATCCCAAGGACAACTACCCTCTCCCACGCATTGACATACTCATTAACGCCACTGCTGGACACGAGCTCTTAAGTTTTCTAGACGCCTACTTTGAGTACAACCAAATTAGCATGTTTTTCCCAGACCAAGAGAAGACCTCGTTCATCATCCCGAGAGGCACTTACTGCTACAGGATGATGCCTTTTGGGCTCAAGAACGCTAGTGCCACGTACCAGCGCCTCATCAACAAGATGTTCGAGGCCCAGATTGGGGAGACTATGGAGGTTTATGTGGACGAGACATGCTAGTGAAAAGCGTAGCTGCAGTGGACCATGTAACGCACCTACAGGAGACCTTCAATATGTTGAGAGCCTATAGAATGAAGTTGAATCCTGAAAAGTGCGCCTTTGGAGTCAGCTCGAGTAAATTCTTTGGCTTCATGGTCCACAAGAGGGGAATCGAAGCAAACTCGGATAAATTCAGAGATGTCTTAGAGATGAGGTCCTCTGCCTCAACCAAGGAGGACCAACGCCTCAACGGGAGTATAACAGCCCTTAACAGGTTCGTTTCTAAGTCCGCAGATAAATGCCTCCCCTTTTTTAAGATCCTCCGCAGGTCGTTCCAGTGGGGCCCAGACGCTAAGGATGCCTTCTAGAAGCTAAAGGCCTACCTCGTCACACCACCGCTTCTCTCCCATGCTAAACCAAGTGAAGTCATATACCTTTACCTCTCCTCCTTGCCTTCTGCTGCCAGTTCTTTCCTTACCAGAAAGGATGGAGGCGTCCAGGAGCCCATATACTACGTAAGCAGGGCATACCGAGGGGTAGAGGTAAGATACTTAGAATTGGAGAAGTTAGCCCTCGCCTGGTCACTACTGCAAGGTGTCTGCGCCATTACTTTTAGAGCCACACCATCATGGTGGTCACAAACCAACCACTCAAAAGAGTATTGGGAAAGCCCGATATATTCGGCCAACTGCTCAAGTGGGCCATTGAGTTGAGCGAGTTCGATGTGCAGTATCACCCACGATCAGCCATTAAAGCACAAGCACTCACAGATTTTGTAACGGAGTCTACAACATCACAAGAGTCCCCGGAGGGAGCACCAAACGGCCCTGCACCATCCTATTTAGTGTACACCAACTTCACCCCCCAAGAGACACAAACAGGAGAACATGACAACTCGAAGGAGCAACAGCGGACTGAGCAGCCCAAGGCACCCCCCGCCATTAGCAGGGCGCCGCCCAACATCACCTGGGTGCCGCCCACCTTGCCCAGGGTGTTGTCCTTTCCTCCTGCCTCGCACCTCTCTTACCAGGAGTCACCCAGCAACCTGCTGTCACCAACCTCTTCGATTCTAGTATTGCTTACAAGGTCGGTTCACCCTTCTAGAACCTTTTTGTAGATGGATCCTCCACCAACGAGGGCGGGAGAGTTGAGCTAATACTGATCAGCCCTCGTGGCACACCATTGAAATATGTTGTCTCTCTCCACTTTGCCAGGACCAAAAATCAGGCTGAGTACGAGGCCCTCATATCAGGTTTGAGACTAGCACTAGTGATGGAGGCCCTTAACCTTACGGCCTACAATGACTCTCAACTCATAGTAAATCAGGTGAGGGAAGATTTTGAAGCAAAAGAAGAAAATATGCAGAAGTACCTCTCAGTGGTACAAGCTCTACTCACAAAATTTACCTACTTTCATATCCATCATGTGCCTCGAGAAGATAACGCCATGGCCAACGCCCTCGCCAAGTTCACCTCTGCTAATCTACTTATGGGCCCGACGCTGACAAGTCACCAGTATGAGCCTAGCACCCCCAAGATAGAAGAGGGCAATGTCCACTGCACCTCATCGAAATCCAACTTAATAACTCTCATCCGAGCATACTTAGAAGAGGAAAATCTCCCAGACAACCCAATGGAAGCTCAAAAACTGAGGATGAGATCATCCAGGTATGTTATCCTACAAAACACCCTCTATAAGAAAAGTCATTCTCTCCCACTGCTTTGTTGTCTCACCCCCGAAGAAGCTGACTATGTCATGAGAGAGTATGTGAAAATCATTTAGGAGGGCGTGCACTAGCCCATAAAGCAATCAGACAAGGATACTATTAGCCCACCATGATCAGGGATTCCAGAGACTTTGTCAGGAAGTGTGACAAATGTCAATGCTTTGCGACCGTGTCCAGACAACCACCTGAGGAGCTCACCACTATCCGGAGCCCGTGGCCTTTCTCTATATGGGGGATCGACATCCTGGGACCCCTCCCAGTAAACCGAGGCCAATGCAAATTCATAGTCATAGCCATAAACTATTTCACTAAATGGGCAAAATCCGAAGCCCTAAACAAAATCACAGACCAAAAGATAAAGGATTTCATATGGAATAGTCTAGTCTGCCGCTTTGGAATACTACACGCTATTGTAAGCAACAACGTCAAGCAATTTGATAACAGGCTCCTCAACAGTTTCTGTGCGGACCTCCAAATCAAGCAGCCCTACTCCAGCCCTGCCCATCCACAGGCAAATGGACAAGGAAAGGTCATTGTCAGGTCCATACTCCGAAATTTGAAAGCCAGACTAGAATTCGCAAAAGGAAGATGGTAGATGAACTTCTAAGAATGCTATGGGCCTATCGGACGACATCAAGAGGTCCTACGGGCGAGACCCCATTCTCCCTATCCTACGGGACAAAGGTGGTGATACCTGTTGAAATCGAGGTATACTCCCTTAGGGTCCAGCACCATGACCTTACCAATAACGAAGAAGGCCTCCGCATCAACCTCGACTTAGTAGAGGAAGAAAGGGAAATAGTCATGCTCAGGAACGCAGAGTACAAGCGTCGCATGATCAAGTACTACAACTCGAGGGTGAAGCCTCGTGCTTTCTTATCTGGGGACCTGGTCCTAAAAAATGTCATCTTGTCTAACAAGGACTCCCAGGAAGAAAAACTGAAACCCAACTGGGAAGGACCCTATACGATCACAGAGGTGGTGAGACCAGATACCTACAGACTCCAGAATTTTGAGGGAAAGTCCTTGCCCATCTATAGAACGCAGAACATATAAAGAAATACTACCAGTAACTAAGGGCGGTGAGTCATGAGTTGGTGTCTACTGTTTATCTTAGTCAATGTTTTATGTTAGTCAATTTTGTTCTTTAAATATCCACGTTGGATTATGAAATAAAATTTCTCAACATTTTCTCCAAAAGTTGTATTTCATTTAAAGTCATCAACTTTTTACAAAAAAGATAGACATAGTCTATTCCATTCAAATTCATGAACCTTTTACAAAAAAGATAAGACATGCTTTGTCAACAAAAAAATACAAAGGCACCACACTCCTAGTGACTCTCACTACCGCCACTCGCATAGTCCTCATCATCAGACTCAAGAGCCTCATAAGGCTTGAAGCCAGAAAAGTTATAGGCAGGGAATGTTACAGAGACCTTTCTCATGAACTCATCGTAGCCGTCCACAAAGGCATTGGCCTTGGCCCTCTCTACAGCATCTCTCTAAGCCTCCGCCCTAGTAGTTCTCTTAACTGCTACCCGAAGGTCAACCTCAAGTTGGGTTGCCTTCTCCAGTGACAGCCTCAACTGCTCAGTAGCGCTTTCTTGTGTCCGCCGCTTGAGCTCTAACTGTTTCTCGACATCCTCTCGCGCCTGTCGAGCTAGCTTTGTGGCATCCTCTCGTACCTGCCGCTCAAGCCGAAGTTGCTCCTCCGCAGCTGAACGTGTCTGCCTCTCCATCGCCCGACTATAAACTGTTTTCTCAATCTCCAGTGTATTGTTGAACAGATAGGGCAAGGCACAACCACCTATTGGTATTTAAAGGTAAAGAGGGGTGAAAAGCTAAGTCAAAGTATGACAAAGAAAGCTGCATGCAAAGTAGGGATGTAAGACATACCAAGGCAAGGCCCTCAACAGTGGCATTAATCGCACCTTCTGGACCTAGGGAAACAATCTCCTGGGCCTCAACGCCTGTTACGAAGGCACAGAATCTCTCCCTTGCCAACTTCACATCATGCAGCATGGATGCTCGAGCATCACCTTGAGGAGGACACTTAGACAGGCCCTCCGTCGCAATGAAACAAAACGTCAGAGCCTCGGCCTCCGCAGCACTAGAACCACCCTTAGGGGGTGAGGGAATATCAATCAGAGGGGGAGCACCTCCGAGCTTTGCCTTTACAAGACCAGCTGAACTGGGGGCATCAGTCCTCACCCTCTTGGGGAAAGGAGAAGGAACTGTCCTAAAGGCACATATCTCTTCTACTATGGTCTTGTCAAGTGAAGGACCTGGAAAACCAATGTAAGCCATGAATCCTACAACACAGTGTTTCCAAAAGAACTATGAGAGAAGTCAAGTACCTTTCTTCTTCGGCCTCGAAGGAGTCATAGAATAACCAGCTGACGACATAATATCGGAGTGCTCCCTAGCTGGATTATTGCGGACCATCTCGAGTAACCTTTCTTGTTCAACGGTGAGGGACGACAGGGTTGCAAGAAGACAGTCGCATCATAGGAATAAGTACGTGACTATCAAGGCAACAGATAAAAGATAAAGATCTTACCTTGCTTGGTCTTTGGGATGGTATCTCATCGGGTGGGCACACGGCTACGATCGGGCTCAAAAGCCCACTCGCCTCCGACGAAGGAGAATTTCTTTTTCCATTTGTGAAGATTAGAAGTGAGTTCGGTGAAAAACATCCTCGACCTTGGGAAAAACCGATACCACCCCTGGTTAGGAGTGGGGTTCTCCGAAAGTCTGTAAGTGGCCAAGAACTCCTCAAATGGTGGAGGAACATTAGTCCCGTGCGTCAACCGCCACAATGCAAAGAACATTCCAGAGAATCGCTGTAAACTGATTCATCAGCCTCCGCATAACGACACAGTACAGAAAGTGAAATGCGATACAAGAAAGCTAACTCCGTAATATCCTCATCACTTTGAAAGGAGCTAAATATAGAGGCTACCTTGGAACAGTCGCCCCTGTCAGTAACCGAGCCTCCATCAGGATCCCCAACAGTCTCCCTCTCGCTCGAGCGCATGCCTACAAAAAGCAGGTTCAACCCATTGCTAAAGAAAGTAATGGTGTGAACAGGGAAGCAAAAAGAATACTGGGAACGTGCCTTAAGAGCCCATATCATCCAAATCGACGATCGACCGCTTCTTGTGCTCACGTATGGTGAATTGCACCATGCCTGAGTCGCCAGCTGAGGAGCTCAAGGCGCCACCCCTTGCACCATGGACGTTGACAGAGGTGCCTTTGGCCTCGCCTATCTCTCTTAAGAACTCTCTTTGCCGCTCTCCGACACCTCAGGTTGCTCCCACTCTATGAAAAGGATTGTCCGAAACCTTTTCGCCTGTACCCAATCTCGCGCTAACAGTCCCCAAGGGTCTCTCACCAGCTGTCGAGACCATGCCAAAGCCACCACTAGGAGAAGGCCCGAAGGAACCAAAGCCCAAAAAGGAGTCACCCAAGCCCCTGGTGCCGTCCACAATAACCTTCGCTGCGTCACTCAGCTGCGCCTCGCCAAGACCCAGCTCCCCATCGCCCACAGCATCCCCTTGGGTGCTGCCTAGGCTGGACCCTTAGGCACCACCTGGGCTGGCCCCTTGGGCGCCACCTCCTCTTTGGTCCTCGCCTCTACGACTATTCAACCCTCTTGTCTCCATGGTTTTGGTTTGAACAACAAAAGAGAAAGAAAAAGAGAAGCAAGAGTAGGGAAGGAAGGAAAGAAATGAATAGTAAGGAAGTGAAGGCCCCTTTAAATAAAAGAAAAAGTGGCTTCTTGGAGAAGCCTTGATGAAGCTTCTTGGAGAAGCTTGTTGAAAAGCTTCTTGGAAAAGCTTAGAAGGATAGCCTCTTGAGTTAAGTCTCCAAAAAANGGAAAGAAATGAATAGTAAGGAAGTGAAGGCCCCTTTAAATAAAAGAAAAAGTGGCTTCTTGGAGAAGCCTTGATGAAGCTTCTTGGAGAAGCTTAGAAGGATAGCCTCTTGAGTTAAGTCTCCAAAAATGAGAAAGTGAAAGGAAAGGCCTGAACAGTAATTCATATTTGCAAAAAAGAACAAAAAAAAAAGTACATTTTTCGATATCAGGAAGTTCAGTGAAGCCATTAAGAGCAAGTCCTTGAGGATGAAAGGATACCGTGACAAGTAAGGAAAATTCTGACTCGACCAAATGAAGATGAAGTACATGCCCTCGACCCTTGTCTCTCGAAAAAATCAGACNGCCATTAAGAGCAAGTCCTTGAGGATGAAAGGATACCGTGACAAGTAAGGAAAATTCCGACTCGACCAAATGAAGATGAAGTACATGCCCTCGACCCTTGTCTCTCGAAAAAATCAGACGCCTAGGGCATAGGGGGCCAAATGATGAGCCCGAATTTTATTAGGCTAGGCCCAATTCAAATAAACTGAAGAAGCCCAAAGAAGAGTCCATTGGAGTTGGATCAACCAACAGAAAGAAGTCCAAAGCACAAGAAATGACTAATGCTCAATGGAATCAAGTGGACAACACCTAGGACCGAGGGGGCGTCGCCCAATGCCCCAAGGAGGGCACTGCCCAAGGTCCCCAAAAGGGTGCCGCTCATAGGGTCCCTTGAGGCGTCACCCATGGGCAGCCCCTTGGGCTTTCCTCCGTTCTCCCCTTTGTCTTCCTCTTTTGTCTTCTCCTCAGACCACCTCAGTACCATGGGAATGACTCCGATGCAAGTCCAAACGATCGTAGTTCACTCCNAGGACCGAGGGGGCGTCGCCCAATGCCCCAAGGAGGGCACTGCCCAAGGTCCCCAAATGGGTGCCGCTCATAGGGTCCCTTGAGGCGTCACCCATTGGCAGCCCCTTGGGCTTTCCTTCGTTCTCCCCCTCGTCTTCCTCTTTTGTCTTCTCCTCAGTCCACCTCAGTACCATGGGAATGACTCCGATGCAAGTCCAAACGATCGTAGTTCACTCTAAGGTCAAGTCCAAGATCAAGATCAATCCAATATCCCTCCGAATGAATAGGAGCACGAAGGAAAGAATCTCGGGATGGAGATTGAGTCCTACTAAAATAGAACTTACCAAAGTGATAGAGACCTCCTTTATCACGTCACCACCTTACTGCCTTACCCTAACTATATAATGTATACCCTCTCAACATTGAGGGGATGCTGGGAACACCTCTAAAGCTTTTATTCACCTCCTCACATACACTACTCTCTCTCCCCAAAGCACTGTAATACTCACCAGAGAATACTCTCCCGACAACATTGTTCATTAATAAAACACCCCAGGCCACCGTCATCGTTCTCAAGAGTAAAGTAGGTCACCCGGTCCGAACCACTATAATTCTCTGTGTTGGCTCTTTATTTACAGTTTTATCATTGATTGTTTTACTTATTGCTCATTGATTGTTTGTTAACCGCATATTACATCCTTATACGTTCTTGACTTTTGATTTTGCACAAAAACCAATTTGTGCATCATCATTACCTTGGACTTGGATTTCCTTTTTCCCAGAACTTATGGAATAAGAAGAGTTATATCTTATGAGATTGTTGAGGAGTACAAGGAAAAGAAGGAGCGGATTGTTTTTAAGGTAGAATTTGAAAAAGCTTATGATATAGTGGACTATAAATTTGTACATTAAGTTAAGAAATGTAAAGGTTTTGGTTTGAGATGGAGAAAATGGATAATGGGTTGCTTAGAGTCGATGAATTTCTCAGCTATTGTTAATGAGGCTTCAAAAGGGTGCTTTAAAGCCACTAGAGGTCTTACACTGGGAGATCCTTTGTCTCCCTTTTTTTTCACTTTGACANTAAGTTAAGAAATGTAAAGGTTTTGGTTTGAGATGGAGAAAATGGATAATGGGTTGCTTAGAGTCGATGAATTTCTCAGCTATTGTTAATGAGGCTTCAAAAGGGTGCTTTAAAGCCACTAGAAGTCTTACACTGGGAGATCCTTTCTCTCCCTTTTTTTTCACTTTGACGGTGGATGTGTTGAGTAGAATGATGGATAGGGCTAGTAATAGAGGGGAGGTGGAAGGTTTTAAAATTTAGAGGGAAAAGGTGGAAATGACTCATTTACAATTTGCAGTTGATATTATTTTTTTATGGTGAAAATGAAAAGAATATTAAGTCAGCATTCTAAGCTTGAGATGTTGAGTTGGTATCGAGTCTTCAAATGAACTTGTCTGAGAATACAATTGGAGGAATTAATGTACGACAAGACAAGTGAGTTAGATTGCCTGAAACTTTAGGACGCTCTATTTCAAAATGGCAACTTAAGTATATGATATTACCTTTAGGGGATACCCTAAATTCCTCAAGTTTCTGAAAGCCGATGATCCAAAAGATTGGGAAAATATTAGATGGGTGGAAGAAAGTTTAATTGTCTAAGGGAGGTAGAATCACTTTAGTTCATTCAGTGTTTTAGAGCATTCCTATTTGTTATATTTTTTTATTTAGTAATTGTGCAATTTTCACACTAATCTTGACAATTTTGTTGGAGAGAAATTTAAAAATACTCAAGGACAAATATGACTAAAAGGAAGGCTTATGGGACCAAATGTATTTCTTGGCTTCATTGCGGACTTCAACTTCGAAGGATTTTGAGGGCATTCCACTCCTTTGTATTGTGGCAGATTGGAGAGCATCATGCGTTCTATACTTATATTGTATTTCTTTTCCATTACTTGGTTGAACACCTTGTCAATCCTAAGCTCTCTTTGACATACTGTTTTTAGATTAATAAAATTATTTGTTTCCTATAAAAAAAAAAAAGATGTCTTTGAAGGNGTATTGTGGCAGATTGGAGAGCATCATGCGTTCTATACTTATATTGTATTTCTTTTCGGTCTTTCCATTACTTGGTTGAACACCTTGTCAATCCTAAGCTCTCTTTGACATATTGTTTTTAGATTAATAAAATTATTTGTTTCCTATAAAAAAAAAAAAAAGATGTCTTTGAAGGTCGTGAGTGAGAAGATGATAAGGGATTTCTTATGGGAGGGTAATGGAGAAGGTAAAAGAGATCATTTGGAGAGATGGGACTTGGTATCCTAATCCAAAAGTAAAGGGGTCTTACTTTGGGTAACTTGAAGGCTATAAACATTTCGTTGCTTGCCAAATGGTTATAGAAATTCCCCATTGAGATAAATAATTTATGTCATGCTCTGATCAAAAATTAGTATGAGATTGAACAAAATGGGTGGGATTCCAAAGTAAGTGAGAGAGGGTGTTCTCACTGCCCCATGAAATACATCTCATAGTGCTTATCTAATTTCTCTACCTATATCAAGTAATACGGGGAAGAAAATTCAATTTTGGGAAGATACTTACGGGGGTTTTCGCCCTTTGCATCCATGTTTTCTCACTAATATAGATTGTCTGGAAATCATAACTATTTCAAGTATGACATCATCATCTTCTATGACAATTAGTTGGAATTTTGATATTTTTTGAAACCTTAGTGAGAGAAAGGTTGTCAAGATGTCTTCGTTTTTGGGTATCCTTGATAAAGTTGAGTTGAATCCTTCTTCCGACCAAAGAAATTGGATCACCTCTTCTTCGGGATAATTCTTTTACAAAACTCTTTTCGAGTTCGTGAATGATATATCTTTCTTCCCAATCTTCCAACCGNACCTCTTCTTCGGGATAATTCTTTTACAAAACTCTTTTCGAGTTCGTGAATGATATACCTTTCTTCCTAATCTTCCGACCATTGTTAATGATTTGGAAGTCTAAGGCACCTTTAAAGCTACAAGTGTTTGCTTGGTTCCTTGCGTATAAAAGACTCAATACCAATGATGTGCTAAAAAAAAAAATCCTCCATATTGTCTTTTATCACAATGGTCTTTCTATGTGTAAAGGTTGGGAGGAAAGTATGGACTATATGTTTTAGCATTACTCCTTTGTCTACATATTGTGGAGTAGGTTATTGGGATTGTTTAGAATTCCTTGGGTAAGTCCAAAAGATTGAACTTCAATATTTGAGATTCATTTTTGACGACTTTGGTCAAAGCAACAAATCTAAGATCTTATCAAGATGAAATTGTAGCTTTGTTTTGAGTGGTGTGAGTGGAACGAAACGAGCAAATTTTTGAAAAGCAAGAGACTTCTTGGGAAGATTTATGGGATAAAATCCCTTTCATGGCTTTTTTTTGGATTACCACGATGAAGGACTTTAAAGGAATACCTTTCTTTTTCATCAAGGATCATTGGCCTCAAGTGTGTGCCAATGGTTAAGGCTTGGGATTTTGTTAATCTCTTTTGCTATGCTCATAGTTTTGTTTTTAGACCCTCTATTTTATTTTATGTATCTTTCTTGTTCGTAACTTTTATCATGAGGAATCCACTTGCCAAAAAAAAAATTATCATGAGAAATACTTGCCCTCTTAAGTACTCTTTCATGATATTATTAATGATTAAAAAAATTTCATGGCTCCTATAAAAAAAAAGAGTTATATCTATTTTGGTCTTTATTTCCTTGGCACATCATAGGCTGCAATTGATTTTTCTTCTTTTTTCCCTTCCTTTTGTACACTATTTCCCAATCTACATAATCACCTTATTTAGAATTGTCTATGGTTTGCTCCACTAAGAGGTTTCCAAGGAAACACAAATCAAATCTCAACTTATTCAAGGTCATCATTCTTCTCTTTATTTTGAGAACTCCTTAATACTATTTGACAAAGGATCAACAATTGAAACTTCAACACAAATCCAAGTAAACGCATTTAGGGTCCTCTTAGCAATAGATTGGTGTAAAACAACTGGCGCAACACACCTAGGAACATCATAAAACTACACCCAAATAGGCAAACGATCCAGATTTTCATTCACAAGCTAAATATTAGAAACCCAATGGAGAAGAGCAATCAAATCACAAACAATATGCCAAAGACCATCGTCAAGCACACGTTCTCTGCCCCATAAATTATTGAATTTAAGATTCTCCAAGATTAAGACATCAACTTCATTGCTTACTTTTCGACAAACATCTCTTCCACGAGATAAACCATCCATTCAGACCAATCAGCTGTCTTTCTTCATTTCAGCAGAAATTTCACCATTTTAAACCACTGGTTTGGTATACTCTACTATAACTGGTTCATGAAGCCCATGTAATTAGGTTACCAGGTTTCATAAAAGCTAGCTTGCTCTGTCACAACACATATTCATGGCTAGATTACAAAGTTGGTGGCCAAGCTAAATTGCCTTCTAAGTTTGACCGCAAGAGAGAAGAAAAATGCATTTCTAATTTGACTAACTACTTGGAAACTACACAAAACCCATGAACAAAAAAATTGTTACATTAAGACCAGAGAACCCAAGCCATATGTTAACTTACTTAAATTACTAGCATACCTTAATGCAGTTGACACCATATCAGCTCACTTTTGTTTAATTTTCCATCATCCAAGTCAACTGGAATTCTAATGATATCACTAAAAAACTTCTCTCCGAATTCGGGAACAATGGATGAGGAAAAGGGACTCTCCCATGCTTTGATCATTCTTATCCTTAATTAAATACACAAGCACATAACATGTAGGATGAAATGGTAAAAGCCCAAGGAAAACCTCTCTATCTTCGCAAATTTTCTGTGTTCAACCAAACACAAAGGAAAAAGAAAAATGAACCACACTTAAATGGCAAAAACAAGGAAAATTTCTTCATCTTCATGTGCCTCCGTAGGAAGTAAGCACTATTATTGGTGATATTAGATACTTTGCTAGGGCATATAATATTAGCTTTTACACAAGCCTAGGCCTGTAACAAGGCTAGCAGCCACTAAACTAAACAATTTGCTCCCGTCAAATTGGATAGGCTCCCCCCCCCCCACCCGAGCTTAATGCTTTCCTTTTGATTGATTGTAATCTGAATTTTCCAACTTAAGGAAAGATTATGATGCTTGTTTGACTAATCAAAAAAAAAAAAAAAACTGAAGACAAAAAGGTAAAAGAGCTTTTCTTTCCCCACTAGTACCTTTGTCGCTAATTCCAAACAGCAGTTCGAAGCATACACTTAAAGGACCAAAAGCTAGACCAAATACAAGCTTACTTTTCACTATACATGCGATATGAAGGAACAATAATTATGTTTTCATCTTCAATCATATGATCATAGTTAAATATCTATAAAATAAAACACATAACTTGAATTTTTATCCTTTACATATTTTCCCTCTTAAAAATATCATATCATTCATTTTTATCACATGTTCAATTATTTAATATTTGATTAATTTGAAGTTAGCATAATTTTTATTTTAAACATTATCCATATACAATAGTATACACATGTTGAAAAATTTTAATATAGTGGAATCGATTTTTTAGACGCTCAAATTTTACGCTCTGTCGTACCTTTAGGCACAGTTTATGACGAGGAGTGTTAATTCTAACTCATTGATACAAATCTAACACAAACCCGACACGAACAATTATAAAATTAACACGATTATTAAATACGCATAATAAATAATTTAAACTAATGTTTAATACTTAAAACACATTAAATAGATTTTTTTTTGTGGGTTTTGATGCGAACACAACACAAATAACACGACATGCGGGTCATCCGAACACAGCACGATTGACACCCTAATTATGAATAGTATTTAAAATTACTCATCAGGAAAATTATGTTTAACATTTTGCACAACAGCATCACAAAATGGATGGGTTGTAGCTCAAGTCTTATAAAAACTGTTCAAATGTATATTTTAACGATTGAAAACATTACCTTGCATTCACTGGCCATGGCATCTAAAACACATAATAATATGTCAGTGATACATGAGGATTGACTATCTTGCTTTGAGAATAGGGAAGAGCATATCTTGCGAGCAAACTGCAAACAAGAGATCAATTAGATAAAAACAAAGCATCATCCCTTAAATCTAAGTTGCATTGATTAAAGATAGATCATTCACCTTGTACATTGGATCTTTCATGGATGATTTTGAATGTTCAGTAAATGTTGCCAAGCAAAATTTGTGCACCAGACGCCCATTGAAGCATCTTAGCTCCTCAACCAAGAATACAGCACATCTACTTAGACATGTCACAAGAACCATGTGCATCTTCTCATTCTTATTAGCATCTACAACTCTAAACAATTCAAATTTGACAAACCTTATCAGTAAACCACATTATCTTACTTCAAACCACCAAATTACATTTATTCCATATGCTCAATAAACTGCCTAGTACCATATCTTATCAGTAAAAACCTTTTCATGTGAGTTCAAAGAAATTCTAGAAATATAGAGAACTATAGCAAATGGGTATATGTTTATACACTAAAATTCGGAGTTTTTTTTCATGTATAGTTCTGTATAGAGTCACACACCTGAACCAAGGTGAGACCTCATCTACTAAAGTGAGTACTCGACAATAATCGGCTTCTTCTTTACTTTGACTCGTAGAAGTACATTTAACAAGTGCCACAACAATCTCCACAACCAACAGTGCAAAATCTTGATCCACGCTCTCTTTATTCAACTCTGGAACGAACTTCCCTTTTGCCTTTGTGCCCTTTGCTCCTGAAACACCAGACTGAATCCCTCGAAGACTCTCAAGAACCGAAAGCCCCTCAATCTCTGCATCTTTATACCTCTCCCACGCCTGAAAACAATGTGTTAAACGAACTCTTTGTATGTGAACAGAGTAGGGTTTACACGACAACTGCGAAGATATAGAGTCAAGGCAGTTGAGGCAGAGTTTGTAAATATGGAACAATTCGAGGGCGGATTGGATGGAAATTTTGGGGGATTCAGAGAGGCGTTTGGGGATTACACATAGGGTTTTGTTGAGGAAGGGGAGGAATTGTTTGGCAAGGGATCGGGTAGTGGAGTGGGAAGCGGTGTCGACTAGGGTCTTTGAAGGTCTTTTGGATTTGGAGTTTGGGTATTGCGAGTTTAGGAGAGAGGTGAAGGGGTGGAGGTAGGAGGAGAATAGGGATTGGATGTTGGTGAGATCGGTGGACTCCAGTTTGGAGATGAGGGTGGCTTCGGTGGTGGAGTCCATGGCGGTGGTGGCGATCGACTGAGCTGTGTGCGCGAGTGTGAGTGTGTGTGTGTGTGAGAGAGAGAGGCCAAGTGGGGAACGAATTTAGTAATGGGCGCGAATGTTGCCCGCTCTTGAATTGATTCGAATGAGAGGACTTGTATAAGCTAGCTGGCGAATTACATTTTATATGCCGAAAGATTTAATAATTTTTTATTTAATATCTTCAAAATTTTAATTTTTTATATTATATACTAAAAATATTAAATGTATTATTACAATATAGTCCTTCTATTAATGCTCATTCTATCATGCAATGGAGTAATTTTTGACAATATAAACAATGAAAGTTAACAGAATAATGACACTACAATACTTTAAACCTACCTTTGATTATTACTTTTGGTTTTTGTTTTTAGTATAAAATAAATAAATTTAAATCTTTTAAGATATAAAATATAATTTCTCCTATATAGAATCATTGATAATCTCTTAAGGATCAGGTCATAAATAATTTATTTTTCACAAATATCTTAATCTCGACATAAATAACTTGTTTTTAATTTGATTGAGGAAGAAATTAATTGTGATACTTATAAATTAGTTGGAACACTTTGAAAAAAAAAAATTAAACACTTTTAGCATTTGAGTTGTGAGCACCTTACAATTCAATGTAATTGATTGGAGTAATCTATGAGTAAACTAATTATAACTTGTGCATGAAGATACTATAGAATATAAAATTCGATCTCTCAAAATTTTGATATCACTTTATTAAATAATAATTTTTATTTCCTTTATTTCTTTTATTATATCATTCAAAAATTATTTTTATCCATTATTTTGTTAAAAATATTAACAAATTTTTCTCAACATGTGTATATTATCGCGTGTGGATAATGTCTAAAATAAAAATTATGTTAAACAATAAATTAATCAAATATTAAATGATTAAACATATGATATAAATGAGAGATATGATGGTTTTGAAGGGAAAAATGTATAGTAAAAAAAATTCAACTTCCTACATGTTTTATTATATAGATATACGATGGATCTAAATCCCCTCCATTATCTTTTCCCTACAATTCCCCTCAATGGCCTATAATGAGTAATACATCAAAAAAATAATTTCGACGAACAATATTCTTTTTAATAAACTAAAGTCCCTAAACAAACAAGGACCATAACGTCGGACATACTTTTTACAAACAAATATGTCTTCTTCTCTTAAGGTAATTTGTCATGTATATATTTTGTATAGATGTACAAAGAGAGAGAGATTTTAGTGTCATAACTAAGGTTTTTCTTCTTCTCCAATGTTTAGTTGTTGACCTCCGTTTGTTTTGTGGTTTGTTTTGACGTGAAGATAGAGTTAACATTGGTTATTGACTGGTTTATTTAAAAAAATATAGTTTGTTGAGAAAAAAAATTGCAAGTTACTCATTGAATAGCTTATTGAGGAGAATTAGAGGGAAAGGGTAATGAAGAGGATTTGAATTTATAGTTGGCGATGGACTATTAAGGATAATTTCACTTGCACCTCTATAACTTATCACATTTTAAGGAGTTTCTTATATTATCTGAAACTTCAATTCGCTTATTTTTAGATTCTATAATATTCTTTTCATTCACGCCCATAGTCATGTAATTGCAAATCAAATAAAATCTAATGACTTGTCATTCTAAAATCAACAAAGCACGTGCACACAACATATAAAAATATTAGTTATTGTTCGCGTTTAAAAGCATGTAGTAATAAAAAAATTATCAATCATAAATGTATTTGTATTCGCATTAAAAATTAAATCACAAAACATAAAATACAGAAAAAAGAATTTCAGTACCGATTATAGTGGGAGTGAACAATGATAATGGGAGACAATGATAATTGTGGTGGGCGGCTACGATGGTGGTGGTGGGCAACGATGGTAATAGTGATAATAAATATAAGAATGAGATGATGATAATGGTGATGCATGGTGACAGTGGACGACGATGGTGGGGGTGGGGGTGGGGTGGCGGTAACAATGGTGATGGGGCGATGGTGGGGTCGGGCAGTGGTGAGGGTAGTGAAGTGTGTTTGTAAATAAGTGGTTTTAAAGATTTATAATGATGTATTTGGATTGACTTTTTAAAAATGCTTATACGATTTATGACTTCTCATAAGCACTTAAAAAAAAGTAGTATTTAGAACAATTTATTTTAATTACTTTCAAATAAGTCAAAAATAGTTTTACCACTTAAATAAGTAAGTAAAAGTAAAAAATAAATAAATAACTTCTACATCTTCAAAATCGCTTATCTACAAAATATTTCACTACCATCATCGCCACCCCACCACCGCCACCATTGATTTTTACCTCTACTGCCTATCGCCACCATCCGTCAACATCATCATCTCATTCTTATATTTATTATCACTACCATCATCATCTCACATTACCNGCTTATCTACAAAATATTTCACTACCATCATCGCCACCCCACCACCGCCACCATTGATTTTTACCTCTACTGCCTATCGCCACCATTCGCCAACATCATCATTTTATTCTTATATTTATTATCACTACCATCATCGTCTCACATTACCACCACCATCTCCCACAACCACCACCACCCATTACCATAACCCCCCCACCACCTGTCATTGCCCACTATGACCGCCACCCACCACCACCGTGTTGCCCACAAGCACCTGTCGTCACCCATCACCACTCACACCCCCCACCACTATTGTCAACGCCCATTATCGCAATCCACTAGTGCCATCATTATCGTTGTCGCTCCACTGCCACCACGGCCAACTACTATCACCGTTGCCCACTACCACCACCATCGTCACCCATGATTGCTACTATCACTATTCGTCACTCAAAATTCACCATCCCCATCACCGTTGCCAGCATAGTCGTTCTTGTCCACCACAATCGTTATTGTCTCTCACCATCATTACTGTCGTCCACCACCACTACTATCGCTCACTCTNTCGCTCCACTGCCACCACGGCCAACTACTATCACCGTTGCCCACTACCACCACCATCATCACCCATGATTGCTACTATCACTATTCGTCACTCAAAATTCACCATTACTATCACCGTTGCCCACCACCACCACCATCGTCACCCATAACTACCACTATCACTATTCGTCATTCAAAATTCACCATCCCCATCACCGTTGCCACCTATAGCATAGTCGTTGTTGTCCACCACAATCGTTAT
The DNA here is from genome assembly GCA_963454935.2 of Ilex paraguariensis. Taxonomy (NCBI): domain Eukaryota; kingdom Viridiplantae; phylum Streptophyta; class Magnoliopsida; order Aquifoliales; family Aquifoliaceae; genus Ilex; species Ilex paraguariensis. The sequence goes on along the minus strand of CAUOFW020002103.1, from coordinate 672,177 downwards.
TGTCTCTCACCATCATTACTGTCGTCCACCACCACTACTATCGCTCACTCCCACTGTAAAGAGTGTTTAAATTCTTTTATTTCTCTTCTATATTTATTATTTGATTTTTGGTGCGAATATAAATATGTTTATGATTGATAATTTTTTTTATTACTTCGTACTTTCAGACACGAGTAATAACTAGTAAAATTATAAGAATGAACTATATTTAATCTAAAATTCTTTGATAGATAAAAACATCTCTCAGATTTTTACTTTTTTACCCATAAATTACCATATCCAACCGCTCAATCACTCACTTTTAATATGATTTATTTATTTTTAGACTGAATACATATTGAGTGTAATTTTAAGGTGAAGATTCATGAATTTAAGGTCACTATTTGGAGTTTAACAAACTTTTTGAATTTAAACTTTTTAAGACTCACAAGTCCCATCTCATTAAATTTTTACAATATTTTAAGAGAAAAATCAATTCAGAATTAGTTTGTAGTTTATGTGGTGATTACCTTAGAGGCAAAATACCAACTTGCAAATTGAAGGTTGTTAACTTTATTTTAATATTAAATATCTATGTAATAAGTTTAAAATAATGAGGTCAAACTTCATATTCTATTGAAGATTGGTAAGTGAAGTTTAATTTTGGTTGCAGATTCTGATTTTAATTTTGATTTCATTTGGATTTTGATTTCATGTTTTTTTTTCATTTTTACTTCTAAATTGGATGGGGATTGGATGTTGAATGGATTTGAATTGTGAAATTTGAATTTGTGATTGTGGTTGGTTGAATTGTATTACAGATGGTGGTTCAGATGGCATGTTGGTGGTGCTGGTGTTAGGGAATTGGGTTGGATGGGTTAATTTTACATTTGTGGTGTGTGCAAAAAGAGATATAATTAGAGAGAGATTGATTGTTATATGCTTGAATGTCTTATGAGCAGTAGTGGGTGTGCAAGGTACTAGGTTTAATGTGTGGGTGTGTTGTGCAGGGAGAGAGAATGGGACAGAGAAACAGTGTGCGGCGGGCTTCTGTGTGGGTTTGTGTTCTGTTGATGTGGGGTGTTTGTGTGAGAAAGAAAAGAAAATTAAGAAGGAGAGAAGGAACAATAGTGTGTTAGAGCATCTCCAACCTTGATTCAAATGTAGACTCAAATTTAAATTTGAGTCAAAATAACCTAAAAAACTTTTCCAACCTTAAACTTAAACTCATATCATATCAAATCAAAACAAAACTTATTCTGGACCCAAATTGAAGTAGACTCAAATTATATATCAAATTTCTAACGGTAACTTTTTAACATATCCAATACTAAAAAACTTCTTTAACTACTTGTTCTCTGCCACTTCTTGTCTTTCTCTACGACACTGGTTCAATCGCCGACTACCACCAAAACTTTCACAAATCATTTAAAGACCTGTAGGTAAGTTTTTGCTTTTTATCTTCCACCTTCTAATTTTCTTGTATTTTTCAAAACCCTAATCTCACTTGTCTTTTATACTATATAAACCTTAAGCTTACCCATCAAATTTTTCTTTAATTTTTTCGAGTTAAACACTATCGATAGTACAATTTCAAACAATCGATTCTTCATGAAATTTTAAACTTTCAATACCCACATATTTAGAAAATTTGTCATTTTATTTCTTCAATCTTTCTTTTTTTGTTAAAAAAAAGTATGTTTTTATATTTTTCAAACCATGCCTATGTTAACTATTTTTTTTTCTTTATCTGGATTTATAAAAGATGATAAGGAATTAGAATAATCTTAGAATTCTGGGGTGGTTTCTTTATTTTCATATAGTGTTATATACATATTTATTTATTTTTAATTATCCATTTGTGAAGAGATTAAAGTTTCATTTATTTTATAAAATATTATGAGTTGAATGACACAAAAAAATTAGTTTTGGGATAATAAGAAATTTTTTTAAAATATTTGAGTAGATATTTGAGTTTGTCCATTGGAGTACTCTATACCAAATCAAGCTTTTTACTCAAATTTAAATTCAAATTTGAGTCTAAATTTAAGTAATGGTTGAAGATGTTCTTAGTAGGATTAAAAGAGTTTGGACTTTGGCTGTAAAAGTGGTGAGCAATGACCTAACTACCCTTAGTAACAGTCACATGCCATACATGTGATTGTTTTCCGTCAGGGACTTAAATGATAGTTAGAACGATGTGTAACAACCCGTCATCTAGAAGGATATGGATAACCCTAGAGAGAAGGTTATGGAGAAATCCAGGTCTTCTTCAAGGAATATTCTAGAGAACACTATAGAGGGAGATAGAAACATAGAGAAACCTAGAATATTCTAGAGAAATCTTGAAGTATTCTTGTATTTGTAAATATCTAAATATTTGTATTAAACATTGTAGAGGGAGTCTATAAATAGGAGGGTGAGTCTCATTACACTCAATAAGTCACCCGTAATATAGTCTAATTCTCTAAACTCTCTTGATCTTTCCTTGTCTTTTCTCTACTTACTTACCCTTACTTAGCATAAGTCTTACTTTTCTCTACTTACTTACCCTTACTTAGCATAAGTCTTACCTAGCATTTTTAAGGGAGCTTGTTAGTGTTTAAGTGCCGCACAGGAGCTTAAGAAGAAATGAAGAAATTTTAGGGACCATTGGTGCAGTAATTTCACTTGTTTTTTTTTGTTCATCAAACTCTTCTAAGGAAGTATCTTCTTCTATAAGAGCAACTTTCATCCATGTTATTATATTCCTTGTTAATCAAGTCATTAACTTTTTAAATAAACTCAAATACCATATACATATATAAGACTACTTCAAAGATAATGTAAGATATTTCAAAGGGGATTATTGGAATTTTTTAAAAAGTGAGGGGTCGTACCTCTGACCCTTTCTTGGTACTTTCACTAGAGTCAGGTGATCAATTTATATGAAATTTATGCTTCGGCAATGGAGAAAGTAAATTGAAGTATACATGTTCGAGATGATGGAAGTGGTTGAGACAAATACAGGAGTACGAAAGATCGATTTTGACCTTTACTCAAATGGAGTGTGGTTACTGAAGCAAATAAGGTGGGGATTGGCTGGATATCTTTGGATGCAAGGATTGCACCTTCATCTCGCAGAGTATCTCCACCATGGTTACCATAATTTACTAAATCCTTAACGATCCACGATCTCGATCCGAAACGTGGTGGGTTCGCCATCCAGATCACAAAAATTAACGACCATAAATTACAATACTAACCCCAAATTAATTCGTTTTAAAACATGTAGCACAAATATAAAATACATATTAATTAAGTACATATATATAGATTTATAATTATATATTGTTTTAGATAATAAAAAATCAAGCACAATTATAAGTTATATGGTACCAATGAGCCTTTGGTCCAATAGTACTTCTTACTTTATGAAGATTTTACCTTTTTGAGATAAAGGGTTTTAGTCCCCCTCCTCCTCTCCAATCCCAATCCCAAAAAAAAAAAAAAAAAGATAAATGGTAACTAACTTAGTGTTTATGAATGTTTTGTAATATATAATATTGTATAGTAGTAAAAACGATTTATATAAGAGTTTCAAAATAAATTGCAACCCAAAATACTGTACCAGCTAAATCTATCTCAATCACACCACGTACCTAAGAAAGTGTCGTACCATATACCCATACTTGTACCATGTACCAAAGCGACCCACGATCCAAATAACATTGATCTCCACCGTGCAGAGTTCTACCATAATAGAGGATTCGGCCCCACCACCTCCCAAAGAACAACCTCCACCTCTAGAAAATCTCCATTTTTTGATTGACAGGCCTAGATTAGTGGTATCTCTAGTTTTTGTTGATATTGATTATTAATTGTGTTTTTCATTTCATTTTGTACATGCGCATGGGGCTTGTCACTTGTGTTTGTATCTCTGTAACTCTCTGTTTTCAAGCTTTTTCTATATTTGTAATCAATTTTTCACATTTCAGAACATATTTTGAAATATTAACGTGAGGAATGTTTCACTTTTTGGGATAAGATTGTACGTGTTCTTAGGTTGCTGATTAATTTTGACCAATCATGTGATCCTAACAAGTTGTGTCAGTATATAATGTGTATATATGTAACTTTTGTAGAACCATATTTTATGAAGGTTCCAATTTTTTCATTTGTCAATTAATTTTGCTAAATACTTGAACCTGATAAAATACTTATGTTTATATGGCTGATTTACATAAAAAAAAAGTTAAAACTAAAATGACGTAGTTTTAATGCATTAATAGAAAAATTTTGAACTTGTTGAAGAGATAGGTGGAGCCATTGAGATTGATTGCACTGGTGGCAAAGTTTCGAGAGAATTTTACAAAGGTGGAGCCATTTTTCTTTCTCGGGAATGTTAATGGATATATCTATATAATAAAGTACAAAAATTAAAAACATAAAAATAATTTTTATTTTTTGCGATTGATATCGTTTTAAATTTTACTTTAAAATTAATCTGACGGTTAATATTAACTCCTCAAATTTAATAGAAAAAATATGTCCCCTAAGTAAGTAAAATTAAAAAAAAAATAACTTATCTACAAAATACTTCTTCACCATCACCATCGCTGTCACCACCACCGCCCCACAACCGTTGCCACTACCACAACTACTGTTGTTACCCCACCACCATCACTACCACCTCTGCCACCACCATCATCGCCACCCCCACCACCTTTGTTACGCATCACTGATTGCTACAATCGCTACCACCAATGCCACCATCGTTGCACATCGTCACTCACTACCACATCCCACCACCACCACTATCATATTCCACCACCCTCTGTCGTCGTCCATCACCATTACTGTTGTCCACCGCTACCTACACCCACCACCACTGTCATTGTCACTCTTAGTTGTCATTACCACTACCATCACCATTGTTACCACTTACGGCTATCATAACCACCACGGTGGTCGTTATCTACCACAACTATCACCGTCTCCTATCACTATCACCGTTTACCTCCACTATAATCGGGTGCTTAAATTCTGTTATCTCTCATTTATATTTGTGATTTGATTCTGGGTGTGAATACAAATATATTTATGATTGACATTTTTTTTTATTACTCCGTGTCTTCAGATACGAACAATAACTAGTCTATATCTATATAATAAAGTACAAAGATTGAAGAAATAAAAAATGACTTTTTATTTTTTTACTGTTAAAATCATTTTAAGTTTTATTTTAAATTTAATGAGATGGCTAACGTTAACTTCTCTTTGATGTATTATCTACCAAACGAGAAACGAAAATAGACGTTGAAAGGGATTTGAGAGAGACGGACAGACAACCGCCCTTTTCTTCTCTCTTCCTTCTTAGAAGAGTTCATAGAGATGCCGAAGTCCAAGCGCAATAGACCAGGTCAATCTCTCTCTTTCTCTTCGATATTTTGCCAAGAAAAAAATGCCCATTTTCTTAGCTACCAAACAGAGATTTTGAAGCTTTTTAATGGAGGGCATTGCAATGGTTTTTATGTATTTGATATTAGCTGCATGTGTTTTGAATGCAGTGACGCTATCGAAGACGAAAAAAAAGGGTAGGAAGCATAAAGAAAGCATTGTAAGCTCAATAAGGGAGGCCGCCAAAAATTATAATTCGGTGTATGTTTTTTTTTTTGAGAACATGAGAAATCTGAAATTCAAGGAGTTCAGAGAGCAGCTTAAATCCACCAGCAGGTAACTAATTACAGAAGTGTGTTTCAAGAAAGATTGGGTTATGATGATGCACAAAAATGATTTTGCACACCACCTGTCAAGTGTAGGTAATAAATGCAATGAAATCAATGAGAAAATTAAAGAAGACACGATTTATAGTGGTTCAGTCAATTCGACCTACGTCCACTCTTCAATGATTTTAGTTGCCGGGTATTTTATTAATTCAAAGGTATAGAGAATAGAGATACAAGCTTTGAGAGAATGGAGAATCAAAGAAGCAATGGTCTCCGGTCATCGGTCTGTCCTCTGTAAGTGTTGGTAGGGCGTGCCATTTATAGTAGTCTCCTAACAGATTGGGGCTACTTTATAGCAGTTAAGAGATCATTCTTGTGGAAATCATAACTTATCCTCAAGGCTACTTTATCGCAGCTAAGAGATCATTCTGGTGGAGATCATGACTTATCCTCAAGGCTACTTTATAGCACTAAAAGATCATTCTGGTGGAGATCACGACTTATCCTCAACGGAAGGAGGAAGTTGGGGAGCTCTTCATGAAACGTGGTCAAAGATAGAACCGTTTTCTTCGGTGGTGCAGATAAGCTTCTCATGCTCTCCTCTTGATGACGTGCTAAGCAACAAGTCTAACCGGTCTTGGACTTGGTGGATTCAAAATGAGGTTGGGCTCCTCAACTGGGGTTGGACTTTAACACATAAATTGGACTATTTG
>CAUOFW020002103.1:640711-655693 GCA_963454935.2 Ilex paraguariensis | reverse complement strand
GGGGAGAGCTTAGCAAACCACTGTCGGGCAGACCCTTTTAACGTGGTTGGGAATGCCCTGCACATGATTTCGTCTGGTATGTTGTGCAATTGCATCAAGGTCTTGTAAGTGTCAAGGTGGTCTAGTAGATCCTTTGTTCCATCAAAGGTCTTCATAGATGACATTTTGAACTTTTGAGGGAGGGGGTAGTTTGCTACATCAGGTTTGAAAGACGTATCAGTACGCCTTACCAGGTGGTCAACAGTCTCGGGTCCCTGTGCCTTCATGGCGTTGAAGACATCACCGAGTTGATTCTGTACCTCCTTTATCTTCTCGTCCCAATGATTGGGGGCTCCTATGGAATGATCATGGAAGTGGCTTCCATGCCCCATGCTTTGGTTTTCACCCTCATCCTCCTGGAGATAAGGGTCCTCTCCCTGGGAAGCAAGGGGAGGGGGAGGTGGAGCTCCCTCATGTTGGGCTTCCCGAAGTGGGGCGCCCAATGGGGCGCCCAGGCGTGGAGCTCCTTGGGGTGCTTTATGTTGTGCACCTTCGTGGGGCCCTCCATGANGGTATGTTGTGCAATTGCATCAAGGTCTTGTAAGTGTCGAGGTGGTCTAGTGGATCCATTGTTCCATCAAAGGTCTTCATAGATGGCATTTTAAACTTTTGAGGGAGGGGGTAGTTTGCTACATCAGGTTTGAAAGGCGTATCAGTACACCTTACCAGGTGGTCAACAGTCTCGGGTCCCTGTGCCTTCATGGAGTTGAAGATATCACCGAGTTGATTCTGTACCTCCTTTATCTTTTCGTCCCAATGATTGGGGGCTCCTCTGGAATGATCATGGAAGTGGCTTCCATGCTCCATGCTTTGGTTTTCACCCTCATCCTCCTGGAGATAAGGGTCCTCTCCCTGGGAAGCAAGGGGAGGGGGAGGTGGAGCTCCCTCATGTTGGGCTTCCCGAAGTGGGGTGCCCAATGGGGCGCCCGGGCGTGGAGCAACAGGGCGTGGTGCTCCTTGATGTCCAGGACGTGGAGCTCCCTGGGGTGCTCTATGTTGTGCACCTCCGTGGGGCCCTCCATGTTGTGCATCTCCGTGTGGTGCTCCACGTTGTGCACCTCCGTGTGGTGCTCCACCTTGGTGTCCTCCATGCTGTGCACCTCCGTGTGGTGCTCCTCCTTGTCCAGCAAGTATGAGTTGCAGTAACTGTTGGTTTTGAGCAACCAGTTGCTGCATGGTCTCCAATATTTGTTGGGGATTCGGGGCTAGAGTATCCGGAACAGGGTTGATAGGCGGGGGAGCAACCTCCTCCTCTCGTGGAGGATTGTCTTCGTGTTGGTTCATGGATCGAGTAGTGATCGCCATTAGTTAATGGATGTAATGTTCAGGAGTGAGAATTTTGTCGATTCCCACAGACGGCGCCAAACTGATGATGCACAAAAATGATTTTGCACACCACCTGTCAAGTGTAGGTAATAAATGCAATGAAATCAATGAGAAAATTAAAGAAGACACGATTTATAGTGGTTCGGTCAATTCGACCTACGTCCACTCTTCAATGGCTTCAGTTGTCGGGTATTTTATTAATTCAAAGGTATGGAGAATAGAGATACAAGCTTTGAGAGAATGGAGAATCAAAGAAGCAGTGGTCTCCGGTCGTCGGTCTGTCCTCTGTAAGTGTTGGTGGAGCGTGTCATATATAGTAGTCTCCTAACAGATTGGGGCTATTTTATAGCAGGTAAGAGATCATTCTTGTGGAAATCATGACTTATCCTCAAGGCTACTTTATCGCAGCTAAGAGATCATTCTGGTGGAGATCATGACTTATCCTCAATGCTACTTTATAGCACTAAAAGATTTTTCTGGTGGAGATCAANATCATGATTTATCCTCAAGGCTACTTTATCGCAGTTAAGAGATCATTCTGGTGGAGATCATGACTTATCCTCAAAACTACTTTATAGCACTAAAAGATTATTCTGGTGGAGATCAAGACTTATCCTTAACGGAAGGAGGAGGTTGGGGAGCTCTTCATGAAACGTGGTCAAAGATTGGACCGTTTCTTTCAGTGGTGCAGATAAGCTTCCCATGCTCTCCTCTTGATGACGTGCTAAGCAAAAAGTCTAATCGGTCTTGGACATAGTAGATTCACANAGCTCTTCATGAAACATGGTCAAAGATTGGACCGTTTCCTTCAGTGGTGCAGATAAGCTTCCCATGCTCTCCTCTTGATGACGCGCTAAGCAAAAAATCTAATCGGTCTTGGACTTGGTAGATTCAAAATGAGATTGGGTTCCTCAACTGGGGTTGGACTTNTTCAGTGGTGCAGATAAGCTTCCCATGCTCTCCTCTTGATGACGTGCTAAGCAAAAAGTCTAATCGGTCTTGGACATAGTAGATTCACAATGAGGTTGGGCTCCTCAACTGGAGTTGGACTTTAACACATAAATTGGACTATTTGGGCTTAACCCATCAGGTTATGTTCACCATATATTTGGGTACTGCTTGAATAAGTGATGGATGAAAGCAATGAATTCATATTATTGTGTTTGCTTACATTCATTAGTCAAAAGCATAGTTTGTGAACCAAGCAGTTTGAATGTGGTGTAACAATGTTGGATTGAACTGCACATAATAAAGCCCGAAGCTAGTTTCTTCATTGAAAAATTGATTATCCTCCCCTTCTTAGGGGAGACATGGATTTAGTGGATGAAAGGTTACACATTTTTTAAAATTTGCTTGTTCTTCTTATAGAGTGGGCCAGATCTTTTTTTTTTTGATAATCAACAAAAGCTTTTCATTAATAATGAAAATGACTTACACGAGGGATGAACTTACATGAGGGATGAAGTCCTTCAATAATACAAACATAAAAACATAGAGTAGTAAACAAAAATTCCAATCTGCAAATGGATTTCCAATCCTCCCTAATTAATAACAAAGGATTTCCCGCAAAATGAGGGCACATGGAAACCCAAAGTGACAGCAAAAAGGTTATTATTTTCCATAAGCAATCCACTCCTTCACCCTTATCTTAAAAAATTCGTGCATTTCTTTGGAGCCAGATACTCAAAAAGATGGCCAAAACCACATATCTCCAAAGTGATTTGGCTTTTTTTATTCTTTCCATGGTCCCAAAACTCAATTTTAAACGTTGCAATGCAAAGGTGCAATCCAACACATTTCTACTAAACCAAACAACCTATTTCATAAAGAATGAGCAAAAGGGCAATGAGGAAATAGATGATCAATGCCCTCCTCATTTCTTTTGCACATGATGCACCGCTTAGGAAGCAAAGAGAGATGAGGTTTCCGCCTTTGAAGCAAATCATTAGTCAGATAAGTGAAGGAAAGGGGATGCGGATTTAGCCCCATCCTACTTTCTTTACCATGCAGTTTGTGAGATTTAGTTCCTTTTACTTGTACGTACCTATTTAAAGTTATGTTTCTGCAAGGAAAACTTTATAGGATATGTTTGTGTNGCGGATTTAGCCCCATCCTACTTTCTTTACCATGCAGTTTGTGAGATTTAGTTCCTTTTACTTGTACGTACCTATTTAAAGTTATATTTCTGCAAGGAAAACTTTATAGGATATGTTTTTGAGGGAATACATACGTTTTGAGTTGTTACATGGTTTTGATATTTATTGTCAATAACTTTGAGGAATTTAATGCACCGAGAGGCTGAAAACCGCGACGGCATGCGTTTGAATGGGAATTTCANTGAGGAATTTAATGCACCGAGAGGCTGAAAACCGCGACGGCATGCGTTTGAATGGGACTCTACATATATTAACCTAATCTAAAAATACTAATGCGAATTTCAGCTACTGTTGTTCTCGAAACTTACACCGATATGTTTGACGTTAGCTGCTATCAACCATGGAGTAAATGTGTTGGCTATTTTAAATTGTCTCTAACTAAAAACTGAGGGGCAGTATCTTATTGGGTATGCACACCTGGTGGGCTATTCCACGTGGTATGTATTACTCACCAAAATTTTTCTCTGGAATTACACTTTTACAAGTTGCAACATAGATGTTGGGGTATTTATATTTAAAAGTTATTGTACTCTCACTATAGCAGTATAATCACATACAATCTATACTGTTGTTGTGTCAGATTTTTCCTTGGATGCAACAAAGTCATGCAGGTTTCTATAGGTGGTCAATCTTTTTCCGATGAAATCAGGCCAGATCTTCACAAGATTTCTAAGGTAGGCATGCTCTTGTATGTACATTGAATATTGAAATTCCATTTGAAGTTTTATTCCTGGTTAAATTGGTTGTTTTGTTAATTTTGTAGAAAAATTCTTCTTCTCCAGCTTCTGTGTGGGGAATCTGGGCTTTGTTTTACCAATTTATCAAAAGAAGAGGTCCAAAGGTAACTCCTTGAAAACCTATTTGTAATGCACTGAAACTCTACTGCTCCTTCAATGCTATCTAGATGACAAAATATGAAGAAATTCAAGTTCTACCTTCACAGTAGGGGCAACACCTTTCTTTGGTTTTGAAATTCGAACTTCAAGAATTGCTCGGGGTATAGATTTTAGATAATATAAAACAAAATTTATTTGAATCCAATGCAAATTTCACACATGTCGTTAAATTCTTAAAATAAAAAATTAAGATAGGTATACGGATTTTGGGGAGACAGCTACATGATTTATACTCTTGTTGCATTATTCCTATTTTTTTAGTTTGAGTATAGGCTATCTTACACTTGTACTTCTGAAAATGGGCCTAAAAAATTACCCTTTCTTCTCCAATAACCCTATTGCCTTGTGTACTCCTCTTGAATGACATACTTGGTAAGGCTATAATGTTACATTTGATTATGTATTCTTGAGGTCTCCGCTGCTTCCGTTGCTTTTAAGCGGTAGAGCCTCAAAGGACATGATTTGATAGAACCCAGGAACTCTAGGTGCTGATATGGGCTGTACTGCTCCATTTGTATAGAAACTATAATGTGTCAACTCGTGTCTTGTAATGGTTTGCTGCTCTAGCACTTGAGTTTTGAATCTCAATCATGGAAATTGACTCTTGTCTTTTTGCTTTTACATGACTGACACTGGAAAATTCTTCCTAATTCTAATCAATTGAAGCTACTGGTTGCATTACTCATTGTTGCACTGCATTTTTTTCCTTGGCTTTCTTTTTATTTCTCTATCTGTTCACTTCTAGTCTTCTATAACCTTTTTTCCCATTCAATATCTTCTGACAGATTATTTAACAAGTACAAAGAATATGATTTTGCTAGGACTGGAAGCATTTCAACAGCAAAGGTATGGTGGCAGTTCTTATGTTTGTCAGACTTCATGCACTTGGGTGCCACATGAATTTGAATGGTTTTACAGAGTGTCTGAAGGTAAAAATTCACAACATAAATGGCCCATCAACGAAATATGAGTCATTCCTACATGTGATCGAATGGGATGAACTTTGAAGGGATTTCTCATGTACCCTCTCCCCAAAATCTTTGCTGATGGTGAGAATCTTTCCAATTTGTCTGGCCCATTCATGGTCAAGGGTTTTTGTTGTTAATTAAATCTTTATCCTACGGCAATGTAATCTTTAAATGGTTTGCTGCATACCATTGACTTAATATATGATTCGCAGGTGTGGTGGAGCTTGTTTCAGACTTTGTTGTCTGTGAAGAGGGGAAGCCGCTGTCACCCGAGTCATCTCGCATACTGGTTGGTTCAAAATATCCAAATGTTGCATCTTTTGACTGCTACATTACTTAAGATGGAAAACTTCATACATGTGTTTGGGGTTTTCTGTACACTCACATGGTATTTGTTCTGATGGGAGTCCCACCAAGGCAACGTAGGATTCTTTCCACACAATTTGGGGTTTAAAGTATATCTACTTATGACGAACACAAGTGTACTACACATCTTCAGAAGATCAGGTGCAAGTTGGCAATACTACTTGGCGTTGGGGGGGTTACCAGTTTAAAACTCTGATTGTGACTCTTCCATAGATGCCGTAAATTCTGATTGGGGAGATGCTTCCACACATTTTTTCTTCTTTTTTCCTTTTATTTTTGGGTGCATTTTTGTTCATTTTTAGTTTAGGAAACAGCATATCTCTGTCAATTTTTTTTTTGTATGTACACGGCCTAAGATATGCTGTTGTCGCGACTTATTTGTGTTATGTTACACGNTTAAAACTCTGATTGTGACTCTTCCATAGATGCCGTAAATTCTGATTGGGGAGATGCATCTGTAGACATTTTTTCTTCTTTTTTCCTTTTATTTTTGGGTGCATTTTTGTTCATTTTTAGTTTAAACAGCATATCTCTGTCAATTTTTATTTTTGTATGTACACGGCCTAAGATATGCTGTTGTCGCGAGTTATTTGTGTTATGTTACACGTAAACCGGTCTTCAACAGATAGTAGTAGTGGCTGTTGCAAATTATTGAACATGGGTTTGGTGTTATGCAGCGTCTGCTGGGTATCAAGATGGCTACCTTCCGGCTTCACTTGATATGCAGATCGAGCCCGGAGGAGTTCGAACTATATAAAGAAGGTTTGGATGATTCAGATGTTGAATCCTCGTAGGATGCCAACAGTGGGAGTGATACTGAGCCCTTGTAACCTTACCAAGCAATGCCTTTAAATAATTTTTATTATTTTTTTTTCCGTAAAACTGTTTTTAAAAATCATATAACTATACAAGTTTTGCGGCACAAAAAACACCAAAACGATTTTCTAAAATTATTCCTAAAAACAGTTTTTGAATACAAAACAGAAACCTTTATTTCTTTTGCTAAGAAGAAAAAAAGCAAAGGATCAGAATTACGCTGCGTACGTGTATGAAAAAGTGCTAGTATGTATAACATAATTTACTATAAAACTTTATATGGGTTTGCAAAGACTTGATATCTAAGATCAGACATGATTCAATTACATTTGGTAAGACAACATAATTAATTATACAGAATATCTACCCACCTTATAGGTTGTGATGACAAAAGGTAAAGGGCAGCAAAATGATTTCTAGTCTAGAATTTAATCAAGCAGACCAAGTGAAATAACTTAGATTTATCTTCTTTTTTTCTTCTTTGTTTTGGATTTATTAGTCAGTTCTCTGCCCAAGTGATACATCAGGATTTTGAGTTTGAGAACCAACTTCTATCCGGAATTTGAGTCTGAGAACCAACTTCTCCGAAATAAAACTATTGACGACTCACCTCTCTCATGCCACACTATAGACGAACCTCAGATACGACTTTTAAATTCGCCTTCTATTCCATCCGGCACGAAGAGGGTTTGGTGCATGCTTGGTGAAGGCATGCTCCTATGTTAGGTCCCCTTTGTTCATGAGTAGGCAAGTTGAAGCATGTTTTGGAAAAGAACATCCAGAATATACGCACACAAAGCTCAGAGTCCACCACAAGTCCAAGGCACAATTTATCTCCAAAGGGGGCCTGGTTTGATGATCTGTTGACACACCCCTTTTACAGTGAGAAGAAAACATCATGAAGCAGAAGACCAAAACTGGGAATTTGTCCAATGGTGGCATAAGTGAATTTCAGGACCAATGGTTGAACAAACTGCGCTGACAGCATAGATGGTTTGGCAAAGCAAAATCAAGAAATATTTTACCGTCCCTTCCCAAGATGTAGTGTTTACACCTTCATCAAGCAAGGGTAACTAACTTAACTACAGCTCCTTCACCCTAAAAACAAACCTCAATTTGATGATGTTGCGAGTTCAGCTTTTTTATGTTCCAAGAGCTTTAGCTCCTTGCGCCAACTTTCCAATTTAGCCATCTTCTCCAATTGTTCGGGCTTCATATCTTGCTGCACAGTTTTTTGCTGTTGCACTTCTGTTAACCGTATCTGTAAGTGAACAAAAAGTTAGGCATACTATTAATACCTCAATTAGGCACCATTCTCATTATTCTTGAACTCATGCACACTCAAAAAATGAGCATAAGAAAATTGGATCTCACATTGTGAAGCCTTCTAGTCATATTGTAAGTCATTCTGAATAACCTTATGATCTATATGGTTCACAAATAATCCCAGAGAAAAAGTCATGTTTTTCACATCTTTTGCCAAGTACGAACAGCATCTAACAGTTAAAAACTTAAATAGTCCAGAAATGGTTACTTTTCTAAGCTTAAGGACAGTTTTTTCCTTGCAGAATTTACCACAGAAGATAAACAAATAAAGCAACATGGAACTCAAGCTGAGCACTACAAAGGTGCTCTTTCTACCTCTTCTACAATGGGATTATATAGCCTGAATTCTTCCCGATTACTGTTCATACAACAAGACCAAAGAAAACCTGGCATCCGGGAAACACTAGAGCTATCCAACCACCAACTTTCACCAATATAAGGTTCAAGCAGTTAACTATACAACAGCCCAATGACTTATAATCAATGGTATGAACACTGCTATTAGAGGACAGCAATATATTTTAGCATGTTCCGGTTTCCTGGATTCTAGAAAAGTCATTATCCCATTTGGACCCTATTAATTTGGCTATTTCCACTAATTGGCTTCCCTCAAACTTCAGATCCAGAAACTCATGGTTGCTGACCCAAACTTCTACCGCTGCAACCGTGGCCGACCACTTGTTTTCATGGCTGACATTTTTGTCGCTTGCATTATGAATTTAGTTTGATCAAACTGCAAATTCATCAATCACGTGGAAGAGGAAACTCACATGGATGGAGACGGAAGCCTATTTCATTATAGAAACAGGTCCAAGTCAAAGTGGGTATATGATATATCTTTGAAAATAGATAGAAAGATTCAACATATGATCAATGGCCAACCACTTCATTAATTTGAGCCAAGTCCATTTCGACTGAAGTATTGTACTGGCCCAGTGGCATTGGAAAATTCTGGGCAACAGTGTGCTTTATTCTGGACCATTTCTTATTCTTAAAATACAAAGCATCCATCAGCAAGCAAGGAAGCACCATCCTTGTTTCGATGTAAATAGATATCAGTGGCCTATTTTCCATATTCAGGAGGGATGGTTTCTCATCCTATCAGGTTCTCATATTAGTTAACATAGGTTTTGACACTTATTTATACTTTTCAAACACGCTGTGACGAATTATCAGGAAATGAAACTCAGCAGGTTCGACCTTTAAATGTATGAGAGTTTTTTCTTAACACAGTTTCAAAGTATTACTTCATTTTAAGGTTGGTTCCGCCTGTACAACACCTATTTTGTTGACAGACATAGTCTCTGTTGAATGGGCAAATCAGCTGCTGTATTGATTATTTAAAACCAGAAAAAACTTGTCCGAAAGATGACTTCCCCACGCCAAACATGGATCTGTTTTGCTACAAGATGACATTAATATAATGAAAATTCCCCCAGAAAAACTACAACCCTCTTAAAGCTCAGACTGGGAGTATCTAGTGCAAATTGGAAAAAAGGCGTTGACAGTTGAAACAGAGTGTGGAACAGATTCTACTCATGAATATAAGCAAGGAATGCCATAAGCATCAGAAATTTACCTTTTTCTTCAGTGCACGAATTCTTTTGTCAATATCTTGAACACAATCCTCGGGTGTTGAACACTCTGTTGAGTTTGAGGAAGGGGTAACTACACTTGCATTTGCATAAATAGTGAGCTCATTTATCTGGGAAGTCACCGACTCAGCAGATTCTGATCCCTGACTTGCATCTTCTGCCGGAGATACCTCATTATTGCCCAAATGCTTATCCTTATCGAGAGCAGCCTGCTAAGAGAACATCGAAACTTACAAGAAGAATCAAAAGAGAAGAAATTAATTACAAATACAGAAAATATTGTTGTTATTGACTTTGCAATATTTCTACTGTTTATCTGCCCATTACTAAGAGCCCAAGGAAAAATATAAGAAATATAAACAAAACATCTCCAGTCATGATAAATCCTTACTTGGGGAGCACACACTTATGAATTTGAATCCATTTAGGAACTTCATTAAATTATAGCACACTGCAATAATTGAATCAGCCACTTTTAGCTCCTATATGATTTGTCATGCTTAGAAAGCTAATATCACTATTAGGTGTCTAACCATGAAAAAAAGATACTCTCAAGAAGGTGAAATATCCGTGTCGGATATGAGAAAATGAGAGTAATAATTAAACTATATATGTTTAGTACATGTCTATGAAAAACTTGATGATTATTAATTATTATGATATTAACTTAAAAATTCATACTAGATGATTAGACATAACATTTATTTATCATAAAATACTGATTTTTTTATGAATAATATATCATTATTACTATATTTGTGATAAATTATATAATTTTATATATAAAACAAAATTATCTATAATGTGTCCCCAATGTGTAGGTTTCCTACTTTTTTGAGAAATGTCATGTCTGCATGTACATGTCGTGTTGTATCTGTGTTTGTGTCCGTGATTCTTAGTTTGATCAAAGCAAGTTAGAGCCATAAACAGAAACTGGTTTGCTCATATTTATAACCTAAGAAACCCAAAACATGTNTAAGAGCCCAAGGAAAAATATAAGAAATATAAACAAAACATCTCCAGTCATGATAAACCCTTACTGGTGTTCATTTATTCATCCAGTTCACTATTATCACTCGTTTCTATCATTAAATTTCGGTACAATTTTTTAGTAATTTCATGATCATGAGTGTCCACTGCCATTTGTAAATAATCAACACCTTGTCAAGATCATTCTTCCCAATATACAAAATTAAATACTCTTGGAGTAAGGCAACTAAAATGTTGAGCAGATTTGCGTTAAGTATTCAATTGCCTGGCAAATCATGGCAGCACGGATAATAACTCACTGAGCACTATCAAGCAGCATTAATCCAGAAAATACAAATTCAAGGCACCTCAACTTATGCAGGGATTAAATCCTACACATAGAGGGAACAATCATGTTGGGGACAGAGTTCAGTGTTTTTTTGTCCCCTTTTTCATTCTATTGTGATATGTGAAAAATATGCTAATTGGGATTCAGTGGGTCTATTATGTATCACTGGAAGATATCAAAACATCATCAAGAAAGAACAGATGAGCAATGTTCAACCATTGAAAAGGATTTGGGAGAATTGAGCCTAATTTTGTTTGTTTTGGCAACATCAACCCAAGATTCTAGTGTACTTGTCCTGATGTAGAAAACCATCAATGACAAAAAAAAAAAAAAAAAAGATTTTGAAAAAGTTTTGTTTCTGCTTATTTTTCTTATTTGAGAAGAAAGCTTAGTAATCTAAGAAGCATGGATACGGAAACAGGACACAGACATGCCGACATGACATTTCTTAAAAAAGTAGGACTCGGACACGTTACAAAAAAATTATATTTTATATATAATATTATATAATTTATTGCAAATATAGTAATAATGATATACAATTCATAAAATATTCAGTATTTTATGATAAGAAAACTTAATGTCTAGTCATCTGTGTGAATTTTTAAACTAAAACATCCTCGTTATAGTCAATAATCATCATTTTCTTTTTGTAGAAAATGTGTACCTAATATATAATTTAAATAATTGCTCTCATTTTCTTAATTTCTCTTTTTTAAAACTTTTATGCATATTTTATTTTTATTATTTGGATTACAACTTTAATATGTCTAGTATTAATAATTCTATGTTCTCAAATTTTTAAGTTTTGTTAATCACATTTCAACAAATGTATATTATTTAGTAGTAGATACGTTGACACGTCACCAAAGAAGTGTCCGACAGGTGTCCGAAATTACAAATTTATCATTTAATTATGTATACGGATAAAAGAGTATTGGACACGTGTCCGNCCTCGTTATAGTCAATAATCATCATTTTCTTTTTGTAGAAAATGTGTACCTAATATATAATTTAAATAATTGCTCTCATTTTCTTAATTTCTCTTTTTTAAAACTTTTATGCATATTTTATTTTTATTATTATATTTGGAGTACAACTTTAATATGTCTAGTATTAATAATTCTATGTTCTCAAATTTTTAAGCTTTGTTAATCACATTTCAACAAATGTATATTATTTAGTAGTAGACACGTTGACACGTCACCAAAGAAGTGTCCGACAGGTTTCCGAAATTACAAATTTATTATTTAATTATGTACACGGATAAAAGAGTATTGGACACGTGTCCGAGAGTGTCCAAAGGGTGTTGGTGTCCAACACGGATACGTCACGTTCTCGAGAGTGTCCGAGCTTCATAGTTAGTAACAATGACATTCCTTTCTTTTCTCTCCTAAAACTCCCAAACAATGTTAACAGATTATTACTTTATCTTCTCTTTTCCTTTTTATTTTATTTGATTTTCTCTCCTTGGCATTATGTTTGGGTGTTCTCGATTAAAAAAAAAAAAGGTCTTAAGAGGGGAAAAAAAAGAAAAGAAAATGAAAAAATTTTTGCCTTGGGTTATAGGAGATAAAAAAAAGAAAAAGAACTAGGGAGTCCATAAGGAAAGAAAAGAAAAGATAAAAAGGCTCATTCTGTTGTAAAAAAGGTTCATTTTTTATACAACCTCGGAGCGAAAATCACTGATTCGTTTTCCTTTTCTTCCCAAATCTTCACACTTTTGGGAAGAAAAGAGAAGTGGATTAAAGGGTACTTAAGTTCTTGCAAATCTATCTGCTGCCCTCCCCTTAAAAACTCCTAACAAGGGATTCAGTTCTCGCTTCGTTCCATTTCTTTTCTTTTCTCTCCAAATCATTCCATTCCAACAAAAAAATAAAGGTCTTTTTTTTGTCTCTTCAAAACTCACNTTAAGTTCTTGCAAATCTATCTGCTGCCCTCCCCTTAAAAACTCCTAACAAGGGATTCAGTTCTCGCTTCGTTCCATTTCTTTTCTTTTCTCTCCAAATCATTCCATTCCAACAAAAAAATAAAGGTCTTTTTTTTTTTCTCTTCAAAACTCAGAAACACAGTGCAAGTTAAGTTAAACTTGGATACTTTCCGAAAAAAAAATGTTAAACTTGGACATAAAAGGTGCAGCTTACTGGGGGATGCTCTCTTATAAATTAAATTTCATCATATTTCAAGAGTTGAATTTATGTATATATATATATATATATATATATATAATTTTCTCGTTAATCATAAAGTGAAAAATTCACCTGTAGACGCTTTTCCTTCTTTCTTTCATTCCTTTTAGCAGATTTGGTCATAGGCTTGACATCCACCACCGGATCGTAACCCGGAGGCACATCTTGCGACGCCGCCATCTCTTTCTTCCACTGCCATCCTCATTAATCATATCAACATTCCCAAACCAAAAACCACTCAACACATACATATGTGTGTGTGTATGCAATGTATGTGAATCGAAAACCTACCAGAGCGCCTTTGGACTGGTAAATGGCTACTTCATCTTGAGGGACATAGCCAGCCCTAATTCGAATAGGCTTTCGAAGAGTCCCGTCTGGTCTTCTGGTTGGGGCGAGAATTCTCTCTCCTTCTTTTAGGGTTTTGCTGAGCTGTGCTGCTAATTTATTCACATCTTCTTCCCCTCCTCCTCCCCCTCCTCCTCCATTACAAGCACTGCTCGCCATAACCGTGCGATTGCACAGAGAGAGAGAGACAGAGAGAGAGAGAGAGAGAGGGAGAGAGAGAAATTACAGAGAGAAAAAGACTGATGAAGAAGTAAAATTGCTCAAGGTTTTAGTGATTCGTTGCAATTTGGAGTGACGACTGAGTTGAGGTGAGGAGGCGCAAAGCAAAACAAATTAAAGAGAGAGACCGAGTCGGGGACCGCTTCGATTTTGCCCCCTTAAACCTCCTTCCAATTCTAATATATATTCAATTTGATCCAATTCTTTATATATAAATATTTAAAAAATTAAGTAATTTAATTGAAATTTAGTTATAAATTATTAAATTTAATTTAATTAAGTTATTCGATCAAATTTTAAAATATTAATTGATTCAAATAGAGACCACAAACATCAAATCAATCGAATTATCGAATTGAATTTGAATTTGACTCTTGAAATCGAATTAGAATCGGCTAGAATTCGATTCAAACCCCGATTGATTGTCGTAATTGTAAGAATATAATCTATTTTTTTTAATAGTGATTAAAAAAATTAAATAATTAAAATGTCAATTGTAGTTAAAAGTGTAAATTAACTAACAATAATCTCGTGTCTAAAAACACAATGTAATATAAAAAAATCAAATATTTTATCTGTACAATATTTATATTTTAAATATTTTTTTAATTTTTTTTCTCTTTAATTAAGTAATTTAAAAAATTAAACAACAAGTTGGAAAGAGAGAAGAAAGATGTAAATATGGATTAGGGAGGATGTTTGGTATTAAGAAGTGCGTTGATTATATTACATGATATTGGGGGCTGTAATGTTTTTGGGCGGAAAAAAATTTGTGTTAATTTTTTTATCATTGGGTCAATATTGACCATTGATCTACTTTTATAAATTGAAAATTCAACTTCTTAGTTGTAATATAAGATAAATAGTTGTGAATAAAATATTTGTCTTTAAATATAGGTTGTTTAAGCAGTTGATATATTTTATGTTTTCAAGATATTCTATTTTATTATATGAATTAATATTAGAAAATAGTTAAAAATACAAAACATATTAAGTAAATTAGTAAGATTCAGTAACATTTTCCAAAACTTAAACACAAAATTTTCGTCCTAAAATTTGCAGCAAGACTAATACTTGCCCCGCTCAAGGTTAGTGGTTGACCTAATGACTACCACTCCCACCATTAAACTTTAAAGTCATGGGATCAAATCTTATCGCCTCTCTCCTATATACTTGATAAAAAAAATAAAAATACTTGCCCGCTGTGATGTTGGAAATAGATTTTTTAGCTCAAGCCCAAGACCCACCCCAGTATTCTTTCAAAAATTTATATTTTTTTTTCTTAATTGTTCAATATTTTCATATGTAATCATCCAACTTACACATCAAGTATATATAACGTTATTAATCTCTAAGTAAATATTTTAAGGCCAGATCAGACAAACCCATTGTTTGATTAAGACCTCAATATGCATCAGCT
>CAUOFW020002103.1:626775-639667 GCA_963454935.2 Ilex paraguariensis | reverse complement strand
ATTTATATATATATATATATATAATTTTCTCGTTAATCATAAAGTGAAAAATTCACCTGTAGACGCTTTTCCTTCTTTCTTTCATTCCTTTTAGCAGATTTGGTCATAGGCTTGACATCCACCACCGGATCGTAACCCGGAGGCACATCTTGCGACGCCGCCATCTCTTTCTTCCACTGCCATCCTCATTAATCATATCAACATTCCCAAACCAAAAACCACTCAACACATACATATGTGTGTGTGTATGCAATGTATGTGAATAGAAAACCTACCAGAGCGCCTTTGGACTGGTAAATGGCTACTTCATCTTGAGGGACATAGCCAGCCCTAATTCGAATAGGCTTTCGAAGAGTCCCGTCTGGTCTTCTGGTTGGGGCGAGAATTCTCTCTCCTTCTTTTAGGGTTTTGCTGAGCTGTGCTGCTAATTTATTCACATCTTCTTCCCCTCCTCCTCCCCCTCCTCCTCCATTACAAGCACTGCTCGCCATAACCGTGCGATTGCACAGAGAGAGAGAGACAGAGAGAGAGAGAGAGAGAGGGAGAGAGAGAAATTACAGAGAGAAAAAGACTGATGAAGAAGTAAAATTGCTCAAGGTTTTAGTGATTCGTTGCAATTTGGAGTGACGACTGAGTTGAGGTGAGGAGGCGCAAAGCAAAACAAATTAAAGAGAGAGACCGAGTCGGGGACCGCTTCGATTTTGCCCCCTTAAACCTCCTTCCAATTCTAATATATATTCAATTTGATCCAATTCTTTATATATAAATATTTAAAAAATTAAGTAATTTAATTGAAATTTAGTTATAAATTATTAAATTTAATTTAATTAAGTTATTCGATCAAATTTTAAAATATTAATTGATTCAAATAGAGACCACAAACATCAAATCAATCGAATTATCGAATTGAATTTGAATTTGACTCTTGAAATCGAATTAGAATCGGCTAGAATTCGATTCAAACCCCGATTGATTGTCGTAATTGTAAGAATATAATCTATTTTTTTTAATAGTGATTAAAAAAATTAAATAATTAAAATGTCAATTGTAGTTAAAAGTGTAAATTAACTAACAATAATCTCGTGTCTAAAAACACAATGTAATATAAAAAAATCAAATATTTTATCTGTACAATATTTATATTTTAAATATTTTTTTAATTTTTTTTCTCTTTAATTAAGTAATTTAAAAAATTAAACAACAAGTTGGAAAGAGAGAAGAAAGATGTAAATATGGATTAGGGAGGATGTTTGGTATTAAGAAGTGCGTTGATTATATTACATGATATTGGGGGCTGTAATGTTTTTGGGTGGAAAAAAATTTGTGTTAATTTTTTTATCATTGGGTCAATATTGACCATTGATCTACTTTTATAAATTGAAAATTCAACTTCTTAGTTGTAATATAAGATAAATAGTTGTGAATAAAATATTTGTCTTTAAATATAGGTTGTTTAAGCAGTTGATATATTTTATGTTTTCAAGATATTCTATTTTATTATATGAATTAATATTAGAAAATAGTTAAAAATACAAAACATATTAAGTAAATTAGTAAGATTCAGTAACATTTTCCAAAACTTAAACACAAAATTTTCGTCCTAAAATTTGCAGCAAGACTAATACTTGCCCCGCTCAAGGTTAGTGGTTGACCTAATGACTACCACTCCCACCATTAAACTTTAAAGTCANATAGAGACCACAAACATCAAATCAATCGAATTATCGAATTGAATTTGAATTTGACTCTTGAAATCGAATTAGAATCGGCTAGAATTCGATTCAAACCCCGATTGATTGTCGTAATTGTAAGAATATAATCTATTTTTTTTAATAGTGATTAAAAAAATTAAATAATTAAAATGTCAATTGTAGTTAAAAGTGTAAATTAACTAACAATAATCTCGTGTCTAAAAACACAATGTAATATAAAAAAATCAAATATTTTATCTGTACAATATTTATATTTTAAATATTTTTTTAATTTTTTTTCTCTTTAATTAAGTAATTTAAAAAATTAAACAACAAGTAGGAAAGAGAGAAGAAAGATGTAAATATGGATTAGGGAGGATGTTTGGTATTAAGAACTGCGTTGATTATATTACATGATATTGAGGGCTGTAAAGTTTTTGGGTGGAAAAAAATTTGTGTTAATTTTTTTATCATTGGGTCAATATTGACCATTGATCTACTTTTATAAATTGAAAATTCAACTTCTTAGTTGTAATATAAGATAAATAGTTGTGAATAAAATATTTGTCTTTAAATGTAAGTTGTCTAAGCAGTTGATATATTTTATGTTTTCAAGATATTCTATTTTATTATATGAATTAATATTAGAAAATAGTTAAAAATACAAAACATATTAAGTAAATTAGTAAGATTCAGTAACATTTTCCAAAACTTAAACACAAAATTTTCGTCCTAAAATTTGCAGCAAGACTAATACTTGCCCGGTCAAGGTTAGTGGTTGACTTAATGACTACCACTCCCACCATTAAACTTTAAAGTCGTGGGATCAAATCTTATCGCCTCTCTCCTATATACTTGATAAAAAAAATAAAAATACTTGCCCGCTGTGATGTTGGAAATAGATTTTTTAGCTCAAGCCCAAGACCCACCCCAGTATTCTTTCAAAAATTTATATTTTTTTTTCTTAATTGTTCAATATTTTCATATGTAATCATCCAACTTACACATCAAGTATATATAACGTTATTAATCTCTAAGTAAATATTTTAAGGCCAGATCAGACAAACCCATTGTTTGATTAAGACCTCAATATGCATCAGCTGATGGAATTGATGAACACGACCCTAACCACGATACATATTCAACTATACAAGATTATAAATGAGTCAGATATTTGCTAAAACCCGACATATAACAACCTTTGTGATGAGGAAAACTACCCTTAGGTTTTTGAACGGCCCCATTTCAAAGTTGGCTGGACTTTGTCTGATTTCACAAAAACAGAGAAATTATATTACACCCTACCACGAAAAAAAAAATATATCATTACAATCACAATGACAAACCTTAAACCAAAGCATCTAACATTGCAGCCCATCAGCAATCTTCTTTTCCAAGGTTTCATGTCCCTGTCGATATATACAGATAGCAGCCATCTTTTAACAAATGGAGTTACAAAAAATGATTACGGTGAAGCAAATTTACATGAAATCGCAGAGGTATTCCAGTTTTTTTCTTCTCGTATCATAGCGTATCTTTTTTTTGCAAATCCCTCTGAGGAAAAATGTTGTTCATCTATTGGATTCGTTGCAATCATTCCCCTTTATCTTCTTCTACTTCAGAATCCTCAGTTCCTTCGGCAATCTTCTCCTTTCTATCCTGTTTGACTAAACTGATGTCACCTTTTGGTGTTTCTCTGCATAAGGATTGAGATTCTTCATCGTCGGAATCTCCCCCATTTTTGTCAGAATAGGCATAACTGCACACAAAATATATTATAAGCGAGGTGAAGATGCCAGAAAGTCGCACTAAACAAAAAGGGCCGGAAGGATCTGGTTATAAGGAAGAGCCTACAACACAATCTAATGCTTTGTATTTTTCTACTTCTGCCAAGTTACACCTGCTTCAAACTTAGTACATTGATAAACCAGAATAAAGCTGAAAAGGCTGGACCTAAGAATCACAACTTTTTCGAGAAATGTCCAAAACTTGGGGTAGACATTTTTCCATCTAATTATATGCAAGTTCAGATGGAAAACCTACCATCATCCCAGAAGAGAGGTACTTAATTTAGAGTCCAGCAAACACCACAGGTTACCCCTCCCCAAAGGGGATGTGTGTCTTGCCTTCAAAGAGAAAGTGTCTGAAAGTGAGCATGCCCAAGTCCAACAGGATATGAACCAAAAAAAGTCCTAAAAGGACAAGGTGGACATAAGTTTAACAGAAAGGGATCGATTTTCAGAGAAAAATGGCTAGTGAATCACCTTTAGTGGGCGATGACAAAAATAGTAAACTATCAACATTATTTGAAGTCATTCTCCAATACTATTTTTTAAGGAATTCCCCAAGATAAAAGAAAGGGGACTACCCTATGACTAGAAAAGTATGCATAACGCACCGTTGAGAGCTCTGTGATGGTGCCCAGAGATAGCACATGACACAAAGCAATGCCAATGCAAGAATGTCCCAGAAAGCAGTGATGATCCACCCACCTTGCCACCGCTCATTGAATGGATCTGTCGCTTTGAAATAAACCTGTAGCACTGAACTCATCAGTACTAATGATTCCAGGTCCCGAGAAAATCAAAGGTAAACAAAACATAAAAGACAACTTCTCAGGTGTCAATTACAGCCTAAATTGATATGCCTAAACGTAATTGAAAAAAAAATTATTTCAATAGGCGTTTGCTGCTGAATAACTAGTGTGTTCCATTCTACTATCCANCATCGTCGGAATCTCCCCCATTTTTGTCAGAATAGGCATAACTGCACACAAAATATATTATAAGCGAGGTGAAGATGCCAGAAAGTCGCACTAAACAAAAAGGGCCGGAAGGATCTGGTTATAAGGAAGAGCCTACAACACACTCTAATGCTTTGTATTTTTCTACTTCTGCCCNTCGCACTAAACAAAAAGGGCCGGAAGGATCTGGTTATAAGGAAGAGCCTACAACACAATCTAATGCCTTGTATTTTTCTACTTCTGCCANAAACAAAAAGGGCCGGAAGGATCTGGTTATAAGGAAGAGCCTACAACACAATCTAATGCTTTGTATTTTTCTACTTCTGCCAAGTTACACCTGCTTCAAACTTAGTACATTGATAAACCAGAATAAAGCTGAAAAGGCTGGACCTAAGAATCACAACTTTTTCGAGAAATGTCCAAAACTTGGGGTAGACATTTTTCCATCTAATTATATGCAAGTTCAGATGGAAAACCTACCATCATCCCAGAAGAGAGGTACTTAATTTAGAGTCCAGCAAACACCACAGGTTACCCCTCCCCAAAGGGGATGTGTGTCTTGCCTTCAAAGAGAAAGTGTCTGAAAGTGAGCATGCCCAAGTCCAACAGGATATGAACCAAAAAAAGTCCTAAAAGGACAAGGTGGACATAAGTTTAACAGAAAGGGATCGATTTTCAGAGAAAAATGGCTAGTGAATCACCTTTAGTGGGCGATGACAAAAATAGTAAACTATCAACATTATTTGAAGTCATTCTCCAATACTATTTTTTAAGGAATTCCCCAAGATAAAAGAAAGGGGACTACCCTATGACTAGAAAAGTATGCATAACGCACCGTTGAGAGCTCTGTGATGGTGCCCAGAGATAGCACATGACACAAAGCAATGCCAATGCAAGAATGTCCCAGAAAGCAGTGATGATCCACCCACCTTGCCACCGCTCATTGAATGGATCTGTCGCTTTGAAATAAACCTGTAGCACTGAACTCATCAGTACTAATGATTCCAGGTCCCGAGAAAATCAAAGGTAAACAAAACATAAAAGACAACTTCTCAGGTATCAATTACAGCCTAAATTGATATGCCTAAACGTAATTGAAAAAAAATTATTTCAATAGGCGTTTGCTGCTGAATAACTAGTGTGTTCCATTCTACTATCCAAAGCCACTATGCCTAAGTTTGGCATTCTTGTTAAGAAAGTGCAGATAAAAGTCCGGGATATTGGGTGCATAAAATTGGAGTAAAGTTTGGCATAAATATACTTTTGTTGAATGCATTGGATAAAAGAAATACTTCTTACCCAATAAGTATTTCCACTGACAACCTCCATTCAAATTTATATTCACATGGACACATAAAGAAAATGCCAGGTTCTGAGTATATTATGCCAAATATTAGACGGTAACTTTATGGATTCAATGTTTAATCCAAAGATTAATACATATCCGTAGCGGGAAATAAAAAGTAATACAGGTGGTGAATAAAATTGCATTAAACAATAACAGTACTTGCAGTTCATTCAGAGCATTAAATGAATGATAATGGTTTCTATAGTAGAAATGAAAGCCAAAACTGTAGAGACTCTCTCTTTATCTTGACATATAACATTAATTGGCAAAAAATATTACTGATTAATTAGTAAAAAAATTTACTATCAGTGAAATATTTGGCAAGACAATCTTTCCTAGTGCTGACATGGATCTTGGTCATTGACTCGAGATAAATATAGCACGGTAAATAAAAGCAGCTAGGTCATTAAATGGTGAATATTTGAGGAGGTATCTATGGTAACATGATTCCAAATGAAAGAGCACCATTCAAAGATATAATCCCCCACCAATCTTTCATTAGGTGGCCATAAATCAACATGCAAAGACAGAGTAAGATAACGCGGAAGTGAAGTAACAAGAATCACATCAACGAGAAGAAATCTGAAATGGAGCTCGTAAAAAAGAAAAAGAAAACATAGTTACTTGAATTAATTTGTACAACTCTGAGTAGTAGGATTTTGAGAAGGGTAAAAGAAGTTCAAAATGAAGTGAATGTACTAATAAAGTGTGTGTTAACATCCATCAAAACTGAAATATACCTTGTTCTTAACACATACCTCATATCCTATCCAAGCTACTGAAACAATAACCGTGACTGCTAATGCATTTGAGAACTTTCGATAAATATCCAACTTAACAGAACTCCTCTTTGCCTGGATAGGAAACAAATAATGGCAGATGTATGAGAGAGAATACAGCAAAGCAAAAATTTGCTGGCGCAATCAATCTATCTAAACATTAAAAATAAGAACTAATACTGAAAAAAGTACAGATGATACCTGTAGCTGATCTAGTGTTTTGGATAAAGAAGTGAAAATCCACAAGATTAAAAATGCATCCAGGAATGCATCTGGAAGGACTAGAAAGACTCTCGCGCGTCCTGCTATGTCATTTATGGTTCCCACATACTCGGTAATATTTAGCAATTCAGATGCCAAGAAATAAGTTATTCCAAGAAGCGTCACCTTTGTAGTAAGACCACCAAGAGTAGGACGCACAACACCATAGCCCATTGAAACAGAGAGTATAAGAAGGCGTGAAATAGTTCTCCTTATGGCTCCAATTGTCACAACCCATGTTGTGATTCCCACTGGCCTTTTTCCCGTGTTATTGAAGTATGCATACTCAAAATACCAAAGCATCATCTCAAACAAACCAAGAGCAATAACAGTGGTGATGCAGTGCTGAAGCTGCAAAACATCCTTCCAATATCTCATGTACTGAAAAAACCAGATCATACTGAGCAATGCATATGCGAGAGACATGATCACGTAAAACTTCATCAAGGGGGCCATTCTACCTGGTAAATAACCATCAGGGTTTTTCCATTGCGTCCTCCCACTCATGGTCATTCCTTTGAGTTTTGGATCACATGATATAAAGAATAAGTTGTACATCCCAGTCTTCTTGATGTAAATCTCCTTATTTTTCAGATTTGTGGATAATAAGTTCCCATGGAAACGTGCATTTAAAATGATAGGCCATTTTTTATTGGTTGCAGAAGGTATCCTAATGACTTCCCCTTGTTTACAACCTTCCAGCTTAGCAAGATCAGGGGTGCAACAGAGAGATCTTTGCCCCCCATAAGCTGAACCACCTATATTATCACGATCAGCTGCCTCAAAGATTATGACTTGGATCAACCCAGTACTATATGCCATGTCTGGGTGCTGGTCTGCAACTGCTTTACTCCTCCAAAATGTGATATTCTCAAATCTATATATCAATTCCCAGAGAACATAAATAACTCATAGATTAAAAAATTCTGACAATAGTGGCATAAAAGCATATTCAAACACAGTCCTTTGGTTGCTCCAATGTACTGCTATCTTTGATAAATATCTTCCTTATCATATAGTCATATATCAGATTAACTTTTGTAGGTTCATCAACTGCAGGCTCGTAAGTGTTCAGGGTAGCACTGGATACATTATAATTGATGTATAGCGAGATCACAGAGATCCCGCGGCAATACATATGATAGGACAACCCACCTGGGCACTAGGTCCAATGTGAGTCGGATCCCTGAGCCATGCTTCATAATTGGCAAAATTTACACCATAAAGATCAAAAACTTGCTCACATCGTCACTCATTTGCCTCAAAAGGTAATTGTTCTTTTATACAAGGAATCAGCTATTATAAATCTCTTTCTCACTTGTCCTCTTACCTTTTCAAGTTCTATATCCCCTATCAGATTTAGAAACTTAAAGTTCATAAAAGCAATACTAACATGAAACTGATATGTGAATTAAGCTACAATGGAAGCAATAACTTCAATGCAAAGTTAAAACAGACAATTAGTAATGTTATTGAGTTCAATTTCTCTTTTATAACTTATCCATGGTTTGTTAAGCTCCATATCACTAAAAGGACTACTGAATTCCAAAAATAACATAAAATACTAACTAAATTTCAAGAAAATCTTGGCATTCTTCTTTCCATTTCTTCAAATTTCTCAGCAACCAAACAGAAATGTCATGATATTAAGCATGCACACAATGCGACACCAGATCTGATTCAACATCACTAAATCTTACCTAAAGGAGAGAGAGAGAGAGAGGAATACCTGACGTAAGA
Source organism: Ilex paraguariensis (assembly GCA_963454935.2). Taxonomy (NCBI): domain Eukaryota; kingdom Viridiplantae; phylum Streptophyta; class Magnoliopsida; order Aquifoliales; family Aquifoliaceae; genus Ilex; species Ilex paraguariensis. Next base: position 631,105 of record CAUOFW020002103.1, on the reverse strand, counting down.
GCGTCCATCGTGAGGTGAAGAGTGGATTGCATGAGGGCGCAGAGGAGTGGGGTTGCGAGAAGCGACGATGCCTTCGCTGCCGCCGGAGAGAAGGTAAGCATTGCCGACTTCTCTGAATGGATCTCGATCGTAGATGTGGATTGACGCATTGGCCGATCCAATGGCTGATATGAGAAGGAACACTCCAGCGGCAACGAAGCGATTGACTGAAGTGCTCGCGAAGCCCATGGGCGTTACAAGCGCAACACAATTCTAGAGAGAGAAGAGAGAAAAGTTCGGCGAATTTGGTGGGGGTTATAGAGGAGAGCGGTGAGGGAGTGTGTGAAAACTGAAACCCGAAGCAATGCTGGTGATCTCAGTGGCAAGTACAACCACGCGCACGTAAAGCCCGTGGATTTATTTCATTCATGTGGGAGNGGGGTTATAGAGGAGAGCGGTGAGGGAGTGTGTGAAAACTGAAACCCGAAGCAATGCCGGTGATCTCAGTGGCAAGTACAACCACGCGCACGTAAAGCCCGTGGATTTATTTCATTCATGTGGGAGAACAGCTGTAATAGAGTAAATATTCGGGCAATGTCGGCGTAATCACCTAATAAAAAAAATTATAAAATAAAATTTATTTTTTATTATATGACGAACAATATTATAAAATTCAAATAAAATTTAAAAAATTATAACTTTAATAAATTTTCACTTTGTATTCTTAAAATATTTTTGTGGGACCGACTTGCAAACTTGTTTATTAGTGTAACCATTACGTCTAATATTTTTTTTTTCTATTATAAAAACACTGGCAAATTCAATAACAACATAAAGTTAAGGAAAAATTACCAATAAATAGGGTTTTTTTTAACTTTATACATTAAAAGATTTTAAGATTATTATTTTGTATTTTTAAAAATTATATTTTTTATATTACATCATTAATGTATCAAAAATATTATAATGTGACATTTTTTGTTAGTTTTTATTATTTTTCGTGAGAGGTCACCCCATTGACATAAATAAAAAAACTAATAAAATGATAAGATTACAACACTTTTGATATATTGAGAGTGTAATATGAAAAAATTAATCTTTAAAGAGACAAAATAAAATTTTAAAATCTTTAATGTACAAAATATAATTTGCCTCAATAAATGTTATTTTTTTTCACAAAATATCTTATTATTTTTGGTTTAAAACAAGGAAGTCCTACTATTGTTATTGGAGTCCGCAAGTGTCGCCNAAAAAACTAATAAAATGATAAGATTACAACACTTTTGATATATTGAGAGTGTAATATAAAAAATTTAATCTTTAAAGAGACAAAATAAAATTTTAAAATCTTTAATGTACAAAATATAATTTGCCTCAATAAATATTATTTTTTTTCACAAAATATCTTATTATTTTTGGTTTAAAACAAGGAAATCCTACTATTGTTATTGGAGTCCTCAAGTGTCGCCTTNTATTTTTTTTCACAAAATATCTTATTATTTTTGGTTTAAAACAAGGAAGTCCTACTATTGTTATTGGAGTCCGCAAGTGTCGCCTATGTTGCACTATTGCATTACCCAGGGGCACCCCACCAATAAAAAAAAATAAAAATTAAGTTACATCTTATAATGATAGTTCTAAAAATTGAATCAATTTGACGTTTCATAAAACTAGCAACATAAGTAATATATTATTAGAATGCACCAAGTCGGGTATGTATCAAGAGAAACATAAAATTGAAATAAAATATAATATTTATAAAGTTTAGGACTTGATTGAAATAAATTATAAAAAAATAGGACTTTATTTTCCTAAACTATAAATAATAGGACTTAATGGTATTTTGGATGAAAAAGTGATACTTAATAATTTTTCCTAAAGTTAATTGGCAATTCAATTGTAACAATAGTCAAAAAAAAATTATTATATGAATTAATCCAAATAAGAATAATACTTCTATAAATACCTTTAAACTATTTCTCTTGTTTTAAAATATCTCCGCACCTTCAACCCATTTCGATTTTAATCCTAGAATTTTGAGAGTTAGTAACACATAACGCATGTAAATGATAGCGGAGGAACTTCCCTTTAGCTTGACGAGGTTTCGAGGGGTGGGTTAATGGAGGGTGGAGATATAACACCTCAACCCACTATCCNATTTCTCTTGTTTTAAAATATCTCCGCACCTTCAACCCATTTCGATTTTAATCCTAGAATTTTAAGAGTTAGTAACACATAACGCATGTAAATGATAGCGGAGGAACTTCTCTTTAGCTGGACGAGGTTTCGAGGGGTGGGTTAATGGAGGGTGGAGATATAACACCCCAACCCACTATCCCTGTCACCCCTCGAAACCATATCTCCACCCACCATATGTGAAGTAAAATCTCAAAAGATCTGTTTCTAATATAGTTTTAGAAAGAGTCATTACATTTCCTTACTTCTTCATTTTTTCTAATTCATTTACTTTACGGCTGTTTGTGAATGCCAAAAGGGACTTTTTTCTTATCCCATTATTTCCCAAATTGATGAGAACCAGCAACTAGAGCTCCCAACACAACACTAAGAGCGATAGAACAGTCTGCTATCACCCTCTCTTGTAAGGTTGACATTGTTAGTCTAAAAGAGAGCAATGTTGTTGAATTGGTGCTCCTAATATCTTGAGGAAGCTACATTGTGGCCCTTACTTACAGTTTGATTCCCCGAGTAAAACAAGATACTAGCATATCACATTCACCGGTTTTGATTCGCGAAAATTGCAAAACCATACATCCAACTGTCCCAAGGCGGGTGTCTCGTGTATTGGGCAACTATTTTTTTTTATCTTGGGCTACTCAAATTGTGTTTGTCAGCAATCAGGACCACAATTGGTAATCAAATTTGAAACAGGTTTGAAAAATCCAACATAGTCATCAAATTAAATTTGAAATCCACAGCAACAGACTAAAAACAGATAGGTTCACAATCCCAGAAGTGTTTTCACATCCTCATGCCTGTAGTTTAGGCACTTCTCAGTTCTCAGGAACCATTGAGTACTAACAAACAACCTTGCAAATGATAAAACAGAAAATGATGCCTTAAGTTCAACAGCCATGGCCAAAATGGTCACCAAAAGCAACAAAGACAAGTAATAAATACCAAAAGTTGCTTTCCAATGCCATTCCCATTGTTCATTTCGTTGCGTAAGGTTAAGCATTTGGGATTTGGGATGTCTTGTAGGCTATTTTCAGTTCCTCCAGATTGCAGCCAGATTCAGAGGCTGCAGCATATTGAGAACCATCCACCGTGCCAGAATCATTGATACTGAGCTGATTCTGTAGGTCAGTAGCTAGTGTTTCAACTTTGATTTCCTTCATTGCAAGCATGTTGGAGTTTCCATCGAGCGAAAGGGAAGCTGGAGGGATTGCATTCAAAAAGGACTCCTTGGCTAGCAAATGGTCTTTTGGTTTCTTAGAGGCTCTCTTCTTGTTAAGATATGTAACTGGATGTTTCATTTGAAGGTTCAATACATTCATTAAATATGAGAATTAATTTTTCAAAGCAAAAGAAAATTTGGAAAGTAAAGCAATTGGGAGGAAGAATTACTAGTAGTTTTTCTCATGTTATTAGTCATGGTAAGTGATCAACCATCCAAGATAAATCATAGATCGCACTGCCAAATTGGGAAAATTGGGTGCTGTCATATAGCTTTGCATATCGGCCAAGTTCATGGGTTGGAGATTAGCCTCTCATATCTTCCGACTGATTCTAACATAAAGGCCAATGATAGGCAATAACTACTCGCTGAATACATCTTACAACTTTCATCATACTGTGCTCTCCAAATAGCAACTATTCTCAAAATCTCACTCAAAAGGTGTTAGAGTTGGAGTCCTCTCCTAACTAAGGATTCTTGTGGTTTCGGAGAATCCAATTACAAGAACCAGGAACGGGGATCTTTCCCCCTTTTCCCCCGGACTTGTTCAAGTTCATGAATCAACCTCTCAAACTATCTACCATACCGCCTATGTTTCTCAGAACCTATAGGTAGGAGTTTTATACAATTTTATGACCTAAAGATACTAAGCATCATGTGTTTATGTGGCATGGATGTTTCTTCTTTCTTGGCTGGAGTAAAGTGTGTTATGTGGTTTCGCCAGTTGGTACAACATAAATTTCCCTTCACGTTGAAGCAATAACACCTTCTGAATTACTGATAGGATGCTTCAAATTTGGTTTTGAAATTGGAGAAAGAATAGATCATTCAAAATGGACACAAACTATAGGACCTTTAAAATGCAGCATTACTCATACGATGCAGAAGGATGTCCTGTATCTAATTGAAAGTTTATTACCAATGAACTAATGATGG
>CAUOFW020002103.1:580810-626292 GCA_963454935.2 Ilex paraguariensis | reverse complement strand
CTGTCACCCCTCGAAACCATATCTCCACCCACCATATGTGAAGTAAAATCTCAAAAGATCTGTTTCTAATATAGTTTTAGAAAGAGTCATTACATTTCCTTACTTCTTCATTTTTTCTAATTCATTTACTTTACGGCTGTTTGTGAATGCCAAAAGGGACTTTTTTCTTATCCCATTATTTCCCAAATTGATGAGAACCAGCAACTAGAGCTCCCAACACAACACTAAGAGCGATAGAACAGTCTGCTATCACCCTCTCTTGTAAGGTTGACATTGTTAGTCTAAAAGAGAGCAATGTTGTTGAATTGGTGCTCCTAATATCTTGAGGAAGCTACATTGTGGCCCTTACTTACAGTTTGATTCCCCGAGTAAAACAAGATACTAGCATATCACATTCACCGGTTTTGATTCGCGAAAATTGCAAAACCATACATCCAACTGTCCCAAGGCGGGTGTCTCGTGTATTGGGCAACTATTTTTTTTTATCTTGGGCTACTCAAATTGTGTTTGTCAGCAATCAGGACCACAATTGGTAATCAAATTTGAAACAGGTTTGAAAAATCCAACATAGTCATCAAATTAAATTTGAAATCCACAGCAACAGACTAAAAACAGATAGGTTCACAATCCCAGAAGTGTTTTCACATCCTCATGCCTGTAGTTTAGGCACTTCTCAGTTCTCAGGAACCATTGAGTACTAACAAACAACCTCGCAAATGATAAAACAGAAAATGATGCCTTAAGTTCAACAGCCATGGCCAAAATGGTCACCAAAAGCAACAAAGACAAGTAATAAATACCAAAAGTTGCTTTCCAATGCCATTCCCATTGTTCATTTCGTTGCGTAAGGTTAAGCATTTGGGATTTGGGATGTCTTGTAGGCTATTTTCAGTTCCTCCAGATTGCAGCCAGATTCAGAGGCTGCAGCATATTGAGAACCATCCACCGTGCCAGAATCATTGATACTGAGCTGATTCTGTAGGTCAGTAGCTAGTGTTTCAACTTTGATTTCCTTCATTGCAAGCATGTTGGAGTTTCCATCGAGCGAAAGGGAAGCTGGAGGGATTGCATTCAAAAAGGACTCCTTGGCTAGCAAATGGTCTTTTGGTTTCTTAGAGGCTCTCTTCTTGTTAAGATATGTAACTGGATGTTTCATTTGAAGGTTCAATACATTCATTAAATATGAGAATTAATTTTTCAAAGCAAAAGAAAATTTGGAAAGTAAAGCAATTAGGAGGAAGAGTTACTAGTAGTTTTTCTCATGTTATTAGTCATGGTAAGTGATCAACCATCCAAGATAAATCATAGATCGCACTGCCAAATTGGGAAAATTGGGTGCTGTCATATAGCTTTGCATATCGGCCAAGTTCATGGGTTGGAGATTAGCCTCTCATATCTTCCGACTGATTCTAACATAAAGGCCAATGATAGGCAATAACTACTCGCTGAATACATCTTACAACTTTCATCATACTGTGCTCTCCAAATAGCAACTATTCTCAAAATCTCACTCAAAAGGTGTTAGAGTTGGAGTCCTCTCCTAACTAAGGATTCTTGTGGTTTCGGAGAATCCAGTTACAAGAACCAGGAACGGGGATCTTTCCCCCTTTTCCCCCGGACTTGTTCAAGTTCATGAATCAACCTCTCAAACTATCTACCATACCGCCTATGTTTCTCAGAACCTATAGGTAGGAGTTTTATACAATTTTATGACCTAAAGATACTAAGCAACATGTGTTTATGTGGCATGGATGTTTCTTCTTTCTTGGCTGGAGTAAAGTGTGTTATGTGGTTTCGCCAGTTGGTACAACATAAATTTCCCTTCACGTTGAAGCAATAACACCTTCTGAATTACTGATAGGATGCTTCAAATTTGGTTTTGAAATTGGAGAAAGAATAGATCATTCAAAATGGACACAAACTATAGGACCTTTAAAATGCAGCATTACTCATACGATGCAGAAGGATGTCCTGTATCTAATTGAAAGTTTATTACCAATGAACTAATGATGGTCATGACAATCACAGTGTGTGTGTGTGTGTGTGAAAGAGAGAGAGAGAGATTGTGACTGAGAAAAAGACCAATATTAAGTATGAACTTTCCTAATGTACCATGATTATGACTTAACTTATATATTTAAAGACCATTTAGCAACAGTCCATGTGCAGTTGGAACATACTTAAGCAGAAAATGTGTTTTTATTATTTTGTTCTCAAAGAGGATGGGTTAGATGAAATAAATATACCGATAACAAACCAACATTAATGGTCATGTTTGTTTCCCTTTTCATTGTTTTGTTTTTGTTTCTAACATTCAGTATGGTGGATTGTCTAAGTTGTAATTCTTCGAGAGGAAATCATATGTTCGTTCAATCGATATCAAAGCCTAGGAGTTTTTTCTTCAAGATAGAATTTCCAGACAGTCATAAAATATTAAGACACATTCAAACTCTAACTTAGAAATATGCCATAAATTAGAATTATCATCTCAGGCATGTTCAATCAGGCTAGCTCAACTTAGACATGCATTACTATTCACATTTCCTCATAACATATGCCAAACTTTGCAAACAATATATATGTAGGGAATAAGAGAGTGCATGATCAAAGCAATGTACCTCTTGCTACTTTGATTCGGGGTCGACCACGAGCTCTCTTGCCTACAAATACACCTTTGGCTCCAAATGGAGCAGAGATAGAATATATCTTTTTCAAGGATTTATACCCTTCTCTATTCGTCCCCTGGAACAGATTTAAACCAAGTCAATAAATTCTAATAAGTTTCTACTATAGAGGAAACACACTGCAATTGAAAACAATTGGAACCACAAAAAAATAGAAAATAAAAAGTTAAAAGGTGAGCTGCAATTGATTTTTTATTTTATAGTTCCTAGGTCCACTACGTGGCAAAGAGAGAGTTCCCACAGTCTCAAATATCATTCATTGTTTGATTCTTACAAAGATCAAGGCGTAGTTGCTAGTGAGATATGCCTAGACAAATACTTTTTTCATCGCCCATTTTTTACTTCGCCCCTTTACCGACTCAAATAGTCTGCTTATCGATGCAAATATCGGCAAATACTATTTGCATCGGTAAACAAACTATTGCATTGGTTTGTTGACGAAGCAAAAACTGTTTTTTCTTGGCAAGAGCCTGTTCTAGAGCTGGGAGGGCAGTCCTTGCCCATTAAAACCTCGGTTCTTAGTATTTTTTCTATCGTGTAAAAGGTTGGCCTCTTTTCTGACTCGATGTGTAGAATGCATTTATCCTAGAGATCTTACAAAAAGGGTGGCCTTCTACAACCAACAACACTTTGTAGATTTAAACAATGGAAAAATAGAGTTGCACAAGCTTTTTAGTTCGATCCACTTCCTCTATCATCATCCTTCAATGGAAAGCGAGAAAGAGGCGAGATATACCTAACCTAGTCAAGGAAAGCCAAATCTTCTTGGGATCCTTATAGCTGGTTGAGATCCTCTTTGATGTCTCCCCTAAATACTATTAGATAATTCAAACATTGGTGAAGGTATTGGGACAACATCTTCTCTTTAGGATTCCCCCACCTTCACAGTTAGGCCAAGGCTCTCCTTTTTGATTGATCATTTTGGACATCTTGAAAAATAGAAGAATGTTCCTTTTTGTAAATTATTAGTAGTATTTCTTTCCAATATTGGTCAAGAACTAAGTGTAAGTAAATTAGCAACACAAGAAATAACATACTTCGTATCGCTATTTAAAACACAAAACACAACTAGTCATTAAAAGTTGATATTTGGCAACACAAGAACGATTTGTTGCCATTTGTAAGATAAGGAACCATTAGCAACGAAATGATTAAAATATGCTATAAATTTTAGGGGCAATGTATTCTTGCACTCAATGATGAATTTGAGTGAACTTGTCATCACTAGAGAAAAACTTGTAGCTAACTACAAAAAAGCGTCAAGATTTTGTTTAAAATCGAATGTTGATATCGTCTTTGCTAATCCTTGTCTTCATTACAACCATACCAACAACCAACCCANCATTCACGAGTCCAAAACACACACGATAGTATGATTCTCAATTCCCAACAACAACAACAAAAAAAAAAACCAAGGAGAAGTGCTTAGTTTTGACAGCATAACACCACAATAACAAACAAACGACAGGCTTAAAAAGAAGATTTTTGTTCTCTGTCTCTGACAAAAAAGGAAAAACACAGACAGTAACATCAATATGCGAAAGGACTGACACTTACGAAGATGAGTGTCCTAGAGTAGTATCTGTTAAGCAAGAAGGATTGTTCTCTAGGATGGGAAATTGTGGCTGCTCAGAGTCCTTGGTAGGGGAAGTCGGCGGTTTAAGCAGCATAGCCCCAAGAAGAGTCTCAGTAGTAAACATTTGGTTTCTGTCAGGATAAATGAGTACATCTTCCTCTTCACCTGCAGAGAGATTGGCAAACTCTGGTTCTTGTAGAATGCTATACAGTTGCCTATGAAGCCTTTCAACAGGTGATATAGAGTACTGTTTAAGAATCGACCTCTTTCTTCTAGGAATGTTAGTGTCCCAAAAACTTGGTTGGACTGCATCTGCAGAAAATGAGTTAGCATTGCATTAATAGTTAAGAAGCAACCAAAACTTTCAGTTTCTATATAGCATTATGAAAACATATGTGAATTGTATTTGGTGTGANATAGTATGATTCTCAATTCCCAACAACAACAACAAAAAAAAAAACCAAGGAGAAGTGCTTAGTTTTGACAGCATAACACCACAATAACAAACAAACGACAGGCTTAAAAAGAAGATTTTTGTTCTCTGTCTCTGACAAAAAAGGAAAAACACAGACAGTAACATCAATATGCGAAAGGACTGACACTTACGAAGATGAGTGTCCTAGAGTAGTATCTGTTAAGCAAGAAGGATTGTTCTCTAGGATGGGAAATTGTGGCTGCTCAGAGTCCTTGGTAGGGGAAGTCGGCGGTTTAAGCAGCATAGCCCCAAGAAGAGTCTCAGTAGTAAACATTTGGTTTCTGTCAGGATAAATGAGTACATCTTCCTCTTCACCTGCAGAGAGATTGGCAAACTCTGGTTCTTGTAGAATGCTATACAGTTGCCTATGAAGCCTTTCAACAGGTGATATAGAGTACTGTTTAAGAATCGACCTCTTTCTTCTAGGAATGTTAGTGTCCCAAAAACTTGGTTGGACTGCATCTGCAGAAAATGAGTTAGCATTGCATTAATAGTTAAGAAGCAACCAAAACTTTCAGTTTCTATATAGCATTATGAAAACATATGTGAATTGTATTTGGTGTGATGCTAGAACCTTGTTTAGAGATGTTTTTGCTGGTATTGACCCAGATTTGGATGATCAAGTAGAATTCGGAGCATTCAAAAAACTTGGAGATCCAACTACAAGAAGACTAGTAGTTTGACACAACATTACTTGGTATCTTTCAACTCTATTTTCCTTTGGTGATTTGACATCGGATAGAAGAGAAATCTTAATTTCAATTAACGCTTTTTTTTTACTCTTGCTTTTTCTTTAGCCGGGAAATGATCCCCCCACCAAAAAACAAACAAAAAACAAACAAGTATGAAAGCTATAATTGTATACCACGATCAAATCTATGGAAGTGTTGGTTTATACATTCCTCCCCAATTACACAATAGAAAGAGCTGATTATATAGAAGGAAATAATTGTTCTTTTGGTTTAGAAGTAAATGGCATTGAGTTGAATAATATTGGGGCCTAAATGAAGTGAACTTTCCAACCAAAAAAATGAAAACAGAATAAAGTAAGGAATATAGAGATTAACAAATTTGCATGAAAACGCCTGATATACACATACTACCACATATGACAATTTGTTTTTTTTTTTATAACAATAATAACAATCACACATGACCAGATATGTTTGATAAGACCAGCAGAAAAGAAAAAGGTTGTATCGAGTTTATAGCGGGATTTGAAAAAGGTAAATTATATGCAACCTTATCCTCATTTTTTAGGAACNACATGACCAGATATGTTTGATAAGACCAGCAGAAAAGAAAAAGTTTGTATCGAGTTTATAGCGGGATTTGAAAAAGGTAAATTATATGCAACCTTATCCTCATTTTTTACGAAACTAAATATGAAAAACTACTCAGAAAAGTATAGTAGAAGATTTCGTCGACAGTAATGGTAGTAGAGAAAGATGTATAATCTACAAGTCAATAATTTTCACAGCATAAGCCAATTCAATAGAACAGAACATTAGCATCCATCTGCAGTAAACTATAAAGAGTATATAAGATTTATTCTCTTGATTTGGTGCTACTTCCTATAGTCTCAACTCTCAAGTAAGGCTAAGGGGCAAAAGGAAAAATTGTTATGGTGACCAAGTGATTGTGCTAACATGGAAAGTACATGAATAAAAGTAGGATAAAAAAAACATCAGTATTGCATTGCCAAATCGTTTAGTACCTATTGTTGGTTCAATGTTTAGATCAGTGTAGCACTGCTCAAAATTTTACCAAATACGATATCCGTGCAAATTTGTAATAAATATAACTCCTAAGAAATTGATTATGTGTGTAAATATATATGAGCATATATGAAAGTAAAAATCTTTAGTTAGATGAGAGGGAGAGTGGGGCTAATTATTTTTTTAAAAAAATTTACTCTTGGTAAAAATTAAAATTAAAAAGCAAGAATTTAATAATAGAAAAACAAATAGAACAAACTTAGAGGAGGCAAAAACAAATTTTGGACCAAAACAGTTTTTTAAGTGTTAAAATTAAATTTTTGGTTGACTTTGAACCTAAATTAAAGTGGGACCTGTTCATTGTTTCAAGTAAAGTTTCGTGAGTTCATATTCTACTCCAGGAGGAGAATAATGTAGTATATTCACTTGTTCAAATAGAGTAAGAAATGAATGAGAAAATGGGCTCCAAAGTGACCATATTGAAATGTGAAAATAAAGGTTGTGCAATGTGGGATTTGACACCAATTTCACATTAGTTGAGGAAGAAATTCAACATGGGTATATATATGCCTAGTTTTCTCTATGAGATTGGGTCTCAAGGGGTACCATAATTTTATGATAGGAGCGAGTGCCTACATATCTTCGATTTTATTACACAGGCGCGCGTGCGCTGTTTGCCCACCATGCCACGACCTGGGCCGGGCTTGGGTGTGGGTATACCAGACCCTATCTTTTTGAAGAAAATTCATTTAACTAATTGGACAAGAATTTTTGAACCGAAATTAATTTTTGGTATCCATTGGATCGCACTGATTCGAATTTTTGCTTTTCACCAATACAAAATCTGAGTTGTGTCTGTTCATAGAGAATAGTTATACAAATGGTGTCTTCTGGTTGCATGTGTCTGTCTGCTAGATTACATCCATTCAGATGGTGACTGTCCAGATCAGTCACCATTCTCCCTATAAATAACCTAATCACATAATCATTTTGTATTCATTCATTCATCAGTCCATGTTCAGAGTTAAGTCAGACAGTAGTGCATTGCATTTCGGTATTAAGACAGTCTGCATTTGGAGAGTACATAACAAAAATTATGGTTTGTTAGACGAGAAGATTGGAATGCTACTTGTATTCGTGTGAAGATTATTGTATCCTAGGAGACAAACGCTTGATATTCCATAAGCACCATGTATGGGGGCGGAATCTGTTTTAAGGACATAACCTTGATCTACATCAAGTTCAATAATAGTTCTTATTCTGCAATTAGGTTAGTATTTATATTGTTTAAATAAACAGTTACGTGTAACTGTTTGGCAAAACTATTGTAACTGTTTCGTTAATTCTTCTGTAACTGTTTATATATTATGAGTAACTATTTTGTACTTGATTGTTACTGTTTTGTTATACATTACATGTCTTAAATCAGAAATTTCAATAAGTGATTTTACTTTATTTGGAATACCACAAACAATAATAAAAACCAAAAAATAACCAAAATGGCTTTTTTGTGCGTGTGCGTGTGTGTGCTTGCTTGTGAATACCAAACCATGGGTTCAAAATTCAAAACCTCAGAGAGAAGTGTTCTTTTCTTGGTATGTAAAAAATTAATGAATCCCCAAAAATTCACATCATGTCATTGTTGTATCCATTGTTTATTATGTGAAGTATCATACTCTTGTAATTGGTTTTCTTGATTCTAATTTGAAGGTCAGATTAGGGATAGTTTATTGAATATAATAGTTTTATATTTGGATCAATTTTACTTTGTCTTTCCTAATTTAGTATGAATACATAAGGTTTGTCTTCAACCGTTTCGAGTTTATTTTGCTTTGATATGATTCAGTTAGTGCTTGTTCTCTTGACTATACGTATAGTTGTGCCTAACTTGACTCTACATTTTTATGTAGTTGTCTATATCAATTAGAGTTTTTATGAAGTAAATTGAGGTTGATCAAATGATTAGGCTTGACATCCCCCCATGCGGATTTTTTTTTTTTACTATAAGGTGTCCAAACTTACATCGATTACTTACTCGAGCTTGGATATTGGCCAATATAGCCTAAACAGGTTTAACCATGTCAGCTGAAGAACAAGGGCTACTGACTCTTAAGGGAGTTATGAGAAGTGTTGAACCTAAGATCTCTGAGTTATGAAAGACCAAAATTAGCCACTACACTATCCTTAAAAATTTCTCCACGTGGGGTTATGTAAAAGCTAATTTAAAGTTTCATACTAGAAAAAGGTGGTACTAGGATGATACAGTATTGTTTCTCGTCGGGAAGAGGAAAAGACATTGCACATGAAGAAAGAGGACACAATGAGAAAGAGAGGCTTGGGGATTGAGGGAAACTTATAATGGAGAAGAGAAAATAAGGGAAAGTATCTTCACTGATCTAATTTTGTTACACAATCACATTGTTACCGTGTAACTGTTGTTTTGATGTATGGTTGTTGATAATTCAAAGATTAGAATGTGAGGGAGATTAATAATTTTGAGAAGTAGAGATTACACCAACGATAAGATTTGGTCTTGGTTAAATATGATGATGCAAACAATATGCGTGGTCACGCTTAATTCCTCCCATATGTCATTATTAGGCTGATTTGTATACGTAGTTTACTAGGGTTTTAGATGTCCATGTGTGAAATTTTGTGGTGGATTGCATTTTTGCGGAGAGACTAAATATATAGTGATCAAAATATTGCTCTTTTTTCTTTTGAGAGAATAATACTTCGAAAATTAATCATCATATAAATCATCTTTTAACAAATTATCAGTTAAGTACATAACACAGTGGAACAAAGGGAACACGAAGAACACTGCGATTCTAAGTGTATAAAACACACACACACTAAATCCATAGAGAAAAGAACAAGAGAAGATCTTTAAAAGAGTATATTATTCATTGAATAATTCATATTACATAAGAGAATATATATAAGAACGACAAAAACTTTAATCATTCTCATAATAAAGGTAAAATCCCTAATTATATGAAAAATTACAAAAAACAAAAAATTACAATCTAACTAATTACCATAAAAACACGTGTTGTATGGAGTCCAACCCAACTAACGGTACTGAATTCAAAAATCTCCTATGATTTATTATTAATTCTAAAATGGTAAAAATATAATTTTGAGGGTTTAACTATGGAATTTGACTTAAAACTAAAGAACCCGATTCAGATCAAATACCACTAATCTCAATCAATTTTGAGTTTGAGCTATTTTGTCTCTACTATCACCTTTTTGTTTTTCTTTGGGTTTTGGAAGCATGGCGGTCTTCCTACTCCAAGTAATCAGCAGCCACCTGTTCTACATCAGCCCCCCTTGAAAAAAAACTCGTTCTCGATTTATGGAATCCAAATGAAACTCAAACAAGATTTGCACATTAAAAGTACTAGAGATGTCCATACCCACAAGAAAATCAACAACATAAGCATTGTCATTGATCTTCTTCAAGATCTGAAACCTTATACTTGGCTGCTGACTTTTCCAACGACTGCTTCACCTCAGTATGTACATCCATCAACTTCTTCAACACGTGTTCAGTTAGAATGCTCATCCCTAGAAGCTCGGGTAGGGAAACTAGGTCAAGTGTATGTATAGGTGCTAGAGTGTAGTCAATCTAAAAAGGGGACTTGCTAGTAGACCAATTAGGAACATTATTGCAAGCAAACTCAGTTTGGGACAAGGTGTTATCCCACTACCTCTGGTGTTCTTTTCAAAGACTCTGCAAAAATATTCCCTAGTTTATGGTTCACCATTTCCATTTTCCCATCTGTTTGTGGATAGCTAAACTACTATATTGCAACGAAGTGTTCAACTGTTTCCATAAAGTGTGCCAAAAGTGGCTAAGGAACTTGTTATCTTGATTAAAAGTGATGGTCTTTGGGACTCCATGTAAATGAACAACCTCTTGAAAGAATAAATGAGCCATATGAGAAGCATCTGAGGTCTTCCTACATGAAATGAAGTGAGCCATCTTGGAAAACCTGTTAGCAACAACATAAATGGAAGCCACACCCTGTTGAGTCCATGGAAGACCCAATACAAAATCCATGAACAAATCTTCCTATGGTGCATTTGGAATGGGAATAGGGGTGTAGAGGTTGGTATTATGCATATGTCCTTTGGTAGTCTGACATGTGTAGCACTACTTGACAAACAACTCCACATCCTGCTTCAGCTGTTGTCAAAAATAATCTCCTCTACCAAAGTAACTTTTATCTTGGCCCATGTGCCCTCCTAACCACCACTGTGAAACTCTCAAACGATATGCTCATGCAGGGATCCTCAGGGTATGCAAAGCCGAGTGGCTTTGAATAAAAATCCATCACGAAGCTAAAAGTCTTCATCATTTGCATACAAGTGCTTCAAGTAATCAAACTCGATCATCTCACTGCGAATAATGTTCAATAACATATTTCGAAGACTCAAGGTAGCAACCACCTTGTTCAACTGACTAGATTTATGCTTGAGGGTGAAAGTGAATATTTAAATTTCAGCAATCCATCGGGCATGCATGCGGTTGGGAGTTAATAGAACTATTGAGATACTTCAATGATTGCTTATATATATTCAAAATAAACTCCATTTGAATCAGGCAATGTTGCCAGTGCTACAAGTGTAAAACCCGGGTAAATTTAAACTTTTTATAAAAAAGGGTAAAATGGTAATTTTTCACTAGGGTACTGGTTGTAAACTTGAATTTTTCTAAAACTCAGATGATAAAATGGACCTCACCGTTGTATTCGTCTCACGAAATCTAGCTATCCCATCAATTTTCATCAAATTCTGAGATAGTCAGATTTTTTACATTTTACGAGACAGTCGAGTCTCGGTAACCTAGAAATAAAGTTTTTAATAAAAAATTTGTAAGTCGGAGATTAATTTGAGGCAAGTTAAAATAAATTATGGTATATTGGACCTTATTTGGTCAAATGATATAATGTACACGGGTTACACGTGTGCGTGGTGATCCTGGATAAGGGGATGTTATTGACGTGATGTTGGGATGTGCGACAATCACGAGTATTTCCGTGGGTTGATGGGTTGTCAACGGATTGATAAATGACCCTTGGTTTTAGGGGCGTCACAACAAGACTCTCACAACTGCGCTAAAACTCCTACTCATATTTAGACCACTTCTGTCTAACCTTACTAAGCTTCGCACTGAAGAATGACACGGGTCTGCCCTCTTGCGACAAAACTGCTCTAATGCCTGTATAGGAAGCATCACAGTCTACCTCAAATAGCTTCTCAAATTTAGGTAATGCTAATACAAGAATTGTGATGAGTTTTTCATTAAGTAGCTTAAAAATCCTTAGTGCTTCACAAGTCCACTTCAACTGCTTATGCTTCAAACAATCAGGGAGGGGTGCTGCAATGGTGCTAAAATTCCTCACAAACCTCCTGTAGAAGGTTGCAAGGCCATGAAAATTACAAATCTCATTGACTGTTTGTGGTGTAGGCCACTCCTTGATAGCCCGAATCTTCTCATCATCAATAGAGATACTAGTATCTACATAGCCCAAGAACATAAGGCTACAGTCATGAAGCTGAACTTCTTAAAGTTCACAAATAGGCTATTCTCCTGTAGAGTTGCAAAAACTGCTCTCAAGTGTTGCAAATGGTCAATCTCATCATGGCTATAAATTAGAATATCATCAAAATAAACAACCACAAATTTCTTAACGAAAGGCTTGAACACCTGGTTCATAACCTTATAAAAGTGCTGGGAGCATTGGACAGACCAAAAGGCATAATCAACCACTCATACAACCCCTCCTTAGTGTTGCAAGTAGTCTTCCACTCATCACTTGGACGAATCCACTCTTCAAGTCAACCTTAGAGTATACTTTGACACCCTCAAACATATCTAGCATGTCATCTAATCAAGGTATAGGAAATCGATACTTCATAGTAATCTTATTAATAGCTCGACTATCAACACACATTCTCTAACTCCCATCTTTTTTTGGGAGTGAGTAAAGTAAGAACAATACACGGGCTCATACTCATCCTAATTTGCCCTTTTCACAACAACTTATCAACCTAACCTTGTAGAATCTCAAACTCTTTGGGACTCATTTGATAATGGAGCAAGTTTGGCAAACTAGCCCCAGGAACCAAGTTGATATANTCAGGCAATGTTGCCAGTGCTACAAGTGTAAAACCCGGGTAAATTTAAACTTTTTATGAAAAAGGGTAAAATGATAATTTGTCACTAAGGTACTGGTTGTAAACTTGAATTTTTCTAAAACTCAGATGATAAAATGGACCTCACCGTTGGATTCGACTCACAAAATCTAGTTATCCCATCAATTTTCATCAAATTCTGAGATAGTCAGATTTTTACATTTTACGAGACAGTCGAGTCTCGGTAACCTAGAAATAAAGTTTTTAATAAAAATTTTGTAAGTCGGAGATTAATTTGAGGCAAGTTAAAATAAAGTATGGTATATTGGACCTTATTTGGTCAAATGATATAATGTACACGGGTTACACGTGTGCGTGGTGATCCTGGTTAAGGGGATGCNCTTAATGGCAGACACAACAAGAAAGGATTCACCCTTAGTTGGAGGTGCTACGGGACGATCTTCTCTCACTGTGGGGGCAAGAACAACCTTAACACCATCTTTGAAAAAAGGTATAAGTATTGTTTTTCCCTATATAAACAACATCTACATCAAACTGTCATGGCCTCCCCAACAAAATAGGACAAGCATCCATGTCTACAACATCACATATAATATCATCTTTATACTTTTCAATTGAAAAACTAATACGACATTATTCTATTATCTTAGTCTCACTTATGCTCTTGATCTATCTGATGGTATAGGGAGAAGGGTGTTTCTCAGTCTACAACTGTAATTTATCATAACCTCCTTCGACACTATATTCTCACTACTGCCACTGTCAATAATCAACTGACAGACCTATCGATTCACAATGCATGTGGTCTGAAAGATGTTGTGTCGCTAAATATTTTACTCAAGCTTAAGAGTGTACATTAGCCGAGGAATAACGAGAGAGATCCCCTCAATACCATAAGTCCACGTACTCTCATCCTCCTCATCCATAATCTATTCCTCCCCTGGTAGTCTTCCTCCTAATCAACCCCCTTCGTATCAACCAGTTTTATTGCACCTCTTTTATGGTACTAGTTCGATTGATGGCCTGGTTGATAACATTGATAACTCTTGTCCCCCCAGGCCTGATATAGGGATTCTTTGGCATGTCATTAACCATTGCACCCGATTCCAAGGCTAATGCCCTTGCAGGTACCTCGTTGTTGCTTGTTTCTTTAACTGGGGTTGAATTAGGATTTGGTGCACCCATAACCTGTTTTGCTCAGTTCACCACAGGGCGTGATGAATTAAAGGAACTCCGATTATGTACCGGGCTTTTTGCCCGCTCGAGCCTCCAACTGGGATTCAACTCTCGTGGCTAGGTGAATGGTTTCTATCAAAGAGTATAGAGTTTGTAGGAAAACTTTATCCTTAATGAAAAAATGAAGACCACCAATAAACCGAGCCATTTTCTAAGATGTAGTCTCAGTTAGATTGTTATGGGAGGAAAGCTTCTAAAACTCCTCCATATATGCTTGAACAAATCAACTGCCCTACTTGCAATCCTAATACTACAAGAATAATATCTTTTTAAAATCAGAAGGTAAAAACCTCATTTGTAGCAACCGTTTCATCTTAGACCAAACACAAATCGGGGTTTTACCTTCCTGGGAATGTGCAAGTTGGGTTTGTTCCTACCAAGTAGAAGCTCCACCCTTCAACTTGTAGGCCACTAGCTTAACTTTCTTCTCCTTTGGGACATCTATATAGTTGAAGAACCTCTCTACTTCGGCCAACCAATCAAGGAAATCTTCAATATGAAGATTACCATTAAAACCAGATAGGTCAACCTCCATATGAAAATCCTTAGCATCACGATTAAGATCCCTATAATCTACAGCATTCCTAAACAAGAATTCATCTTCATTATCTCTAGAATTTGAAATTGACACTCCTCTCATAGGTGCACCACGATATTCTGTCATTTAGGATAAATAGGATTACGATCTCGATTGGATTGAACATGAGCCCTATCGCCGTTCTGTACTCTTTCTTGATTGAGACTCTAGTTCGGACCCATCATCAACTGAGCAACCAATTCCTGCAATGCTTGAACGAATTACTAGAGTTGTTGAAATTGTTGTTGTTGTTGTCGTTAGGACTCCAAAAATTTGGCTCTCGAAAGAACCCCTTCCACATGATCACTGTCATTAGGAAGATTGTTACTAGCATGTTGATTTGTTATCACACCAGGTTAGGCAAGACTCTGATACCAATTGATGTAGCAGAACAAAGAGAACACGAAGAATACTACAATTCTAAGTGTATAGAACACATACTCTGAATCCACAAAGAAAAGAACAAGAGAATATAACTAAAATGGTATATTATTCATTAAATAATTCATATTACATAATAGACTATATATAAGAAAGGCAAAAACTCTAATCGTCCATATAATAAAAGTAAATTCCTCAATTATACGAAAATTACCAAAAATAAAAAATTGTAATCTAACTAATTATCATAAAAGTACGTATAGTCTGGAGTCCAACCCTACTGACAACACTGAATTCGAAATCTCTTGTGATTTATTATTAATTTCTAAATTCTTTCCTAAATTGGCAAAAATAGAGTTTTGAAGGCTTGAACAATGGAATTCGACCCAAAACTGAAAGACCTGATTCAAATCATACACCATTGATCTCAATCAATTCCGAGTCCGATCTATTTTGCATTTACCATAGCCTTTACTATCACCTTTTTACTTTTCTTTGGGTCTTGCACACAAGACGGTCTTCGTGCTCCAAATAATCGACAGTCACCCATTCTACATCAGTCCCTTATCAATACCTCAATGGTTATTGCTTATTTCTTTAACCCCAAGCCGAATTATGGGAATGAAGAACCTCTTTAAACTGATTNTGGTTATTGCCTATTTCTTTAACCCCAAGCCGAATTATGGGAATGAAGAACCTCTTTAAACTGATTTGATGTGTTGTAAAGGTTCGGAATGAGTAAGGGGACAAAAATTTTCAATCTAACTTAAAGAAGAAATAGTAAAATAAATTACGAATCCTAACCATCATTATCAGTACTATGTTCTGCCTATGGCCATATTAGGTAACCAAATTGCTCCTAATTATAGTAAATAAAGGTGTCACACCATCAAATATCTTTATAAAACCAAGAAACAAGACAATTGCTATCTCAACCCTCAAGTTGGCACAAAGAATTTTAGTATGCCCAACTTTCTCACTTATGAACAGCAGTTAGGTTCGTATGTATGACGGTAATTTTGATTGGGTATGAAATTTTTATTCTTAAATTTTAGATTATCACGTTTGGGTAGTCAATTATTCAGTAATTTTATTTGAAAATAAAATTATTATCGTAATCTAATTCTCAATAATGGTGGATTTCCTCAACCCATGGCCAATGATAGTAATCTCATACCTACATTAATTGGGCGTTCTATAACAAGAATAAAAAATCCTAAAATGAAGCTCTTTCTTAAAATTAACGTCATTTTAAAAATTAAGTTCTCTTTCTAAAATAAATTTCTTTTCTAAAATAAAGTTCTTTCTTAAAATAATTTGATAATGACAATAATCAAGCATTAAATATGAGACTACCAAGGTAATTGAAAAACAAATATCTCATTACTAGGAATGAAATGCCCATTCCCAATTAAAATTACTAGTTCGTGTGCTAGTGTTTTGTGTTGGTCATGCTTGTTTGGCTTAAGGACTAACTGGCAACACTATTATCCCAATGCAATGTATGAACACTGGGTCTCTGTCTCTTGGGAGTGAAATTTTATGTGCAAGAAGAAAGTAGCATTGATAGACAACCTATTTAGGTTTACGGAGGATGTGTTTTTTAATCATAGATAGACAACCTATTGATTTTAGATATCAATTGATATTGAATCTATTATAAAATAAAATAAAAATTGAAATTGATATATTTTATATATAAAAAATTTATAAATATTTTGATGAATACCATTGAATTTGTTTAGTTTATTTTAAAGTTTGGTTTATTGAATTTTTTTAATAAAAACTGTCAATCTAAAAATAAATTTCTCATATTATTTTAATTAATTTTTGAATTACTGTCTAAACAGGTTTTGTTGTTTTCTGTTTTGTAAAATTATTTTTAGAATCATCTAATTAAACAAGTTCTTCGTCTCAAAAATATTAGAACACACTTTTCTAAAACTCTTTTCAAAAACTGTTTTTGAATACTATTTTTTGAGATGCAATCTAAACAAGCCCATATGTTTTTGTCATTGAACCAAATGGTCCTTTTGAATCATACCTATATCCAATCGCCGAATACCACGTATTTTTCTTAGAATTCAAAATTATTTCATGTTGGATTTATCAATTTATTATGTATTATGTAACTATAATAAAATAAATTAATTGACACCAGGGTGTCTTGTAGGAGCAAATATTCAATCCACCAAATGGACAAAGTGGACTCCACTTAAATAGTTATTGCCTTACACGGAAGAAGAATTGGTAGTTATTGATTTACATAGACAGGTAGTTATTGGTTTGTATGAAGTTCGTTTTTCTTATTTGTTTACACATTATTAGTTGGTAATACTACATGATAATATTGACGTAGTATCACTGTTGTAATGAATATTTTTTCCTCTTGTAAGCCATGTGAATCCACTAAGCCAAGTAGTCAGGAGCAGAGCCAAAATTTGTCATTGGTGGGACGACCTAAAACTCAATAGTAACTTGTAATTATAATAGTGGTAGTATTGGTTCCCATGTTGATTTTCTTCTAAGAATTCATTCATAAAGATTAAACTTGAACTCCTACTTTATCATTGAGTTTTAACAAATAACTTATAAGTAGGGTATTAATTGAGCCGAGTTTAAGTATGTTCAAGCTTAGTTAGATAGAAACTTGTGAGTATTTGAGCTGAGCTTGAGCTAAAATTTTTGTGGTATTTTTAAAAAATTAACTTACAACTTAATAACCAATTTTTCGCTGAAAACTCCGATAACATGTATAATTTATAATAAAATCAAACATTAGAATGTAAATTCAATCTATCACTAGAATATTTAATCGAACTTGGATATAGTTCTAACACAAGCAAATTATTCCAGCCCAACCAATCGAAGCAATTAATTCAATCAACATATAATTGAATAATAAGTAAATTCTATGTGTAGTAATATAATAAAATATCAACATTTAATTAAAACAATCTAAAAAAATTCAACCACCAACTAAACAACCTTGAATTTAAAGTAATCATCAAAACTGTTTTATACATCAAAAGAAAGTTCGATTGAGGGTCAAATGGTAAGTATTGGATTCCCTTTGTTGACAGAGGAGGAAGACTAAGAGGGGAGGGGGTGCCAGGCTTGGTATGTTCTTGCATATGTAAGAGAGGTTAGTGAAGATTAAAGAGAAAGTCGTGGAAGAAAAGTGTTAATCTAATTTTTTAACTTATGAAATAAGTTGACATGTTTTTTTTTCGGAACTATAGTTGTGTTGGGAATAATGAGTAGTTCATATTCATTATGCCCGACTAACTTTAATGACTAATGTCCATTTGATTTTACTTTTGGATAGGGATAAAGTCAATGGGGGTAGTTCAACAGTAATATTGTTTGGTTATCATGTTGAATAATAGGTTGGGGGATGCAGAACGTCCCGCGGCGACAAGGAATAGCCCGTAGTAGGGAATGACTACATGTGGGTTTAGAATGATTTTCAATCTACATCTGGTAGGCTTGTTGGACCAGGATTAAGGTTATTAACCGGTGTCTATAGATATCTTGTAACCCTTTGGATTATGATATAACAATAATAAAAAAAAAAAGTCGTTCATAAAGACTTAAGTAGGATTTTTACCAAACCACATAGATCTTGTATTCTTATTTGTTTTGTTTTTATTTTTTTTATTGTTCACTATATTGCACGTTCACAACAAGTTGACTTACTTATTAAAATAAAAACTAACCCTAAATTTTGTATAGACTTTTTAGTAAGGGCAAATTTTTAAAAAAAGTATTACGAGAAGGAAAGGATTTCTAGAATTATACTACACTAGATGGGTCACAACAAAACGGTGTAGGAAAAAAAAAAGGATATGACCATGTTAAAGAGAGCAAGATGCATGAGAATCCATACAGGCTTGCCAAAATCATTTTGTGTCGAGGCTATTAATATGGCATGCTATACTGTTAACAGGTCACAGTCTTCAGTTATTGATGTAAAAGTCCTTGAAGAGGTTTGATCAAGTAAACCGGTTAATTAGTCTAATATTTGAATATTTTGTTGTTTGGTCTATGTTCACGTGTAAGAGTCGCAGCGGTCCAAGTTGGACCCAATGTCCGAATAATGCATATTTTTCAGTTATGAAAAAGGCGTGAAAAAGATCCGGTTGCATGAAAAATGGTAATCAACAGGGATGTCGAGTTCAATGAAGAACATATACTGAATTTATACAGGGAGGAAGCCAATTAATAAGTGGAAGCTCATGTAGAAAAAAATCTCAATCTAGGTAGATCCAAATTAAACACAAGGGTCTAGTGGGAAGGATGATACATCAACATCTTCTCAAGAAGATAATCTGGTGGTGATGTTAGGTAGCAAGAACCCACCACTCTTGTTGCTGGAAGGGAGAAAAGGACCCATAAGACACTAGTCAATTATAGTTTTGAAGATATTATTTTTTTCACACTAACTATTGGTAGCGAAGTCTTATTTTCTGGAGGGAATCAAAAACAAAGAAAATGAAAATTGGATGCTAGCAATAATGGATGAGATGGAATCTCTATACAATAACAACACTTAAGAGTTAGTTGAAAAACCCAAGGGGTGTAAAGTGATTGGTTGCAAATGGGTATATAGAAAAAATGAACTTACAATATAAAGGAGAAAAATTTAAGGCACGACTTGTCGCCAAGAGATATAGGTAAGTTGAAGAAATAGATTGTAAGGAATTTTATTTCTCCTATTATTAAACATTTTTCTATTTGTGTCTTGTTAGTCATGGTAGTAATGTTTGGCATTGAATTGTAGCAGTTTGATGTTAAGATTTACGAGAACAACCAGAAGGATTCAAGGAGCAAGATAATTATCATTTTGTATGTAAGCTTCAAAGATCTCTTTACAGGCTGAAATAGTCTCCTAAACAATGGTATAGGAGGCTTGATTCCTTTATGGTGCATATTGAGGAGCATTTACGATAGTCGTGTTTTTTTCTAAAATGCTTGGTGATGGTTCTTTTATTATTCTGATATTGTATGTTGATGATATGTTAATTGCTTCAAATAAAATTCATGAGCTGAATTCATTGAAGTCCAGATTGTGGAGGAAATTCGATATAAAGGATCTAAGTGTTGATAAAAAGATCCTTGGAATGGAATCCCGAGGGACACGGAAAAAAGAAAATTATGGGTATCACAAAAGAAACATGTGGAGAAGGTTCTAGAGATTTAGCATGAGTAATTATAAGCTTGTTAATACTCTTCTATTCTAGCTAACCACTTTAAATTATCTGCTAGATTATGTCTTTCTACAGACGATGAAGTGGAGAAAATGTCTCATATATCGTACGATAGTGAGGGGAGTCTAATGTATATCATAGTTTACAGTAGGCCATATATCTCACAAGCAGTTAGTAGTGTCAGTAAGTCATGGATAATATGGGCAAGGAGTACTAGAATGTGGTTAAATTAATATTCAAGTACTTGAGACGTACGTTCGATTTCGATATCTTGTATCATAAACAAGATGAAACATGATAGGTTATGAGCTATGTCGATGCAGACTACGCAAGTAATCTGGATAAAAGAAGGTTTACTACAGACTACGTATTTACACTTGTAGGTGTACCTATCAGTTCAAAAGATATGCTTCAATCAACTTACACTTTATCCATAACTGAAGCGGAATATATGACAACAGTGAAAATTGTCAAGGCAATTTTGTGGTTGACAAGTTTGTCAAAGAACTGGAATTGAACCAGGAAAGCTTGGAGTTGTATTGTGAAGACCTAAAGTGCTATTCATTTGGTAAAGAATCAAGTGTATCATACCATAATGAAACATATCTACATGAGGTATCATTCTCTCCGAGAATGGGTGGAAGAAGGCAATGTGAATTTGATGAAAGTTTATATNAGAATCAAGTGTATCATACCATAATGAAACATATCTACATGAGGTATCATTCTCTCCGAGAATGGGTGGAAGAAGGCAATGTGAATTTGATGAAAGTTTATATAGAGAATAATGCAACTGATATAATGATAAAGTTGATTATTGCATAAAAGTTCAAGCATTGCTTATATTTGATCAATCTCTCGTATTGTTAGACTGACGGGACATCCCAAGGGATGGGAATGGGCATCTGTATCAAGATACGGACTTGATATTATACATGGAGGTTATTAAATTATCGTCAAGGTGGAGATTTGTTGGATAAAGATGTTGGTGTGCTACAATTCAAAGGTGGTGGATATCAATTCTGACACCAAAGTAGCAACAGACTACCGAAATGGAACAACGTGTGAAGAAGACTTTTTCACAAATCTGAGATTGAGTGGGGGTCTATAAGGGTTAAAAGCTCGGGTTTGAGATATTAAATTCGAGTGGTAAGACTTATACCTTTTGTACTAAATTATTCTCAACAGTGAAGAAAGTGACTAGATCACGCCTCATGGATGTAGGGAAGAATTTTGTCAATCCACGCAAATATCAGTATTGTCTTTCTTTTGAGTGTTTTGATTTATTTTATTTATTGATTTTCTCTTCATCTTATTAACCCCATTGATACGAGTATTTACCACTCTGTGAAGTTTTATCTTCAGTTCTTAAATTTTTATAAGGTAACAAAAGGGTTGACAAAGAAATATAAAAGAAATGATGAGCAATATTAATATGTTAGTTATAAGCTGCAGAGATTTTGTATTTTTACCATTTACAGTTTCCATCTGAATGCAGTCCTGAGAGAGTGATACTGAGGATCCTGAGCTAGATATGTTGTTTGTGTCAGCTTCAAAGCAATTCAAGTACTGATCATAACTTGCAACTTTTGCCCTGGTGGGGGGAATAGATGGCAACCCAACTTGGAGAGGTAATTTACCCAACTGCTCAAAGCTTTGAGTCTCCTTCATTGCATGTTTTGGGGTGTAGTCTATAAGACTCCCCCTAATCCTCCACCTTGATCCACATGCATTGCACAACACTGGCTTTTCAGGTGGTCCACTCCTCCAAAGTGGAGTGTCTGCTCCAATTTGTTATCACCCATTAGTTTCCAAAACACAAAAAAATTAAAAAAAAAATAAACTAGTGATTTAACATGTAATGTTGCACCCATCTTTGTTATACAATTGAGACTAGAATATGGAAATATTATGCTAATAGATTGACGTATAAAGGGAGTGAGATCCCGTTCGATACACTTTGTTATCCCATCAGTTTTCAAAATACAAAAACCAATTAGTGATTCAACATGTAATGCACCCATTTTTGCCATTCAATTGAGGTTAGAACTTGGAACGAGGGGAGCGAGATCCCCTCTAATCCAGGAATTAAATTTTGTTTCGAAACATTTATATTTCTAGAAAAATTGAAACGAATCATTGATTGAATATCAAAATTCTAATATTTTGAGGTGTTTCGATATGTTTCGATCTATGTTTCAGTATATTTCGATCAATGTTGCAAAAATAAATTTTCAAAATTTTCGTTGTTTCCATTTTGTTTCCGAAATATTACCAAAACGTTTTCGTTTTCAAGTTCATCAAAACTATGCACTAAAACGAAATTTTGATCTTTACCTCTAGTACACTTTTTCTTTATTTTTTTTTTAGCAGATCATGTATCATGCATTCAAGTGAGACCCATTGTATACAAGGCGGGTTCATCACTCATTAATGATAGATGATGTGTCAATAAGAGAATTAATAAGAAAATGTATTGAAGAGGATCTGAGTCTTGTATAAGATCCGTTAGAGTAACTATGTATTTATATCTGAAAAGCTATTGGACCAATCATGAATTCTTTATTTTTTATAGGTTTAGGATGAGTTTCCATCTCATTTCAACAAAATGTTCTCTTGCAGTTATTAATCAAAAGTTGCAAAAATAAATATGATTTTAAAAAGGTGGTGTGGTCAGGTTGGATATGCGTACTTCTCGGATATTCTTGG
This sequence comes from Ilex paraguariensis, assembly GCA_963454935.2. NCBI lineage: Eukaryota > Viridiplantae > Streptophyta > Magnoliopsida > Aquifoliales > Aquifoliaceae > Ilex > Ilex paraguariensis. The sequence continues at coordinate 603,558 of CAUOFW020002103.1, read as the reverse complement.
ACACGTGTTAGACATACCTTTTAGCTTTGTCCATAATTAAACAATAAGATTATTACTTTTGGACAATGTTTAACTCATAGTTTTTGCCATGTTTGACACTTCGGTGGCTGTGTTTTGATGTCTTAGGCTGTGTATTTGACTAAAGAATAAACACATGGACAACAGTTCTTTGTCACATGAGGAGGAATTATCATATTATGTACTTTGTTGAACTTGTCAATTAATGACTGAATATTGTCTGTTTTAATCCATTATTAAAAAAATTATTGCATCTATAATCTATATATGGATATATTGCTAAATTATACCATAAATTATATAAAACAAGAAATTATTATAATTTTATTTTTTATTTATTTAAAATTATTTTTTTTATTTTTTAAAATACAAAATATTAATCAAATTTTTATATTCAAGTTTTGACAATAAATATTTTTTAATAGATAATAGAGTTAATTCATTCATTCTTAATTGATCGTAAATAAGATTTTATGAACTTAAGTTTTGAAAAATTAATTTAATGATAAAATATGTGACCAAAGAACAATTTTAAAACAACAAAGAATCATTCTTTACACAGATAATTATAAAATTACAAAATTTTAAATAAATTACAGTACAAAATTTTGATAACACAGATAATTTATGTATAAATTATTTGGACTAAAAATTTATATTAAGAGAAAAAAGAACCAATTTTATAGATTTTCACTACAAGAAATAATGTATATAAATTTTCTATGTGGGTGAGTGGAATAAAATTATAAACACACTCAAAAGAGTTATAAAAAATTAAATCAAAACTCACACAAATGAGTAATTTTGGATCTAAAAAAATTAAATATTGATTTAAATTATTAAAAATTGGGCCCTAAAAATTTGAATCATATCTAAAATACAAAAAATAAAATAAAAAATGCCTATTATACTAAAAGGATAAATTTTATGGAGGTCCTGTAAAATTTGGGTTTAACCGAATAGAGAGTAATTTTGGACCTAACAAAATTAGATATTAATTTAAACTTTTAAAATCTGGACACTAAAATTTTGAATTATATTTAAAATAAAAAATAAAAAATTAGGTCTACTATATGAAAGAAATAAATATATTAGGGGCCTCTAAAATTTGGGCCCTATACAAACAACTTAGTTGCCTAGGCCTTGGGTCGGCCCAGGCAAATAGAGATTTTATGGAAATATATGAAAATAAAAATCGTGGACACCCCGAAACATATGAAAATAATAATTGTGGACACCTCGATTATTCAATAAAGCAAAATTTCGAGAAACCAAGGATGGGAAGTTATACGTAAACAAATCGCTACATGTTTCAATGTGTTTCTTAATCAAGAATCGCATTGAAAAATTTCACCGAGTAACATTTATTATCAATATTTTAGTATCTAAAACACAATTTTTTTTTATGAAAAAAAAATATATACGCACTATATGATAGATAAGATAATTAAAATAAGATTAATAGAATGACAAATTACAAGAAAATAATAATCACTCACGTTCAATTCCACAATGGAAACATGGACCTTCTCTACCCATATCGTTTAATCTTTCTAAAGACGGATTTAGTACTTCTGCAAAGAAATCCAAGAAGGCAAGAACAAATCTTAGTTGCATGCAAAAAAAAAAAATTTAATTAATAATTACACATACATATAAAGTAATATAATTAGAACACATGAACACCAAGTTTACAATTTATAGATTCAATCTCATTCTATGCATAGATTACCTTTTTGTTCTATCCTTCTTCTTCTTGCCTTCTCTACTCAAAAGATGCTTAGCAAGTGAAGAAAACAAAGAAGTCCCTTGTCTAGAAAGATGGGGATTGATTTCAAATGGAAGGTGGAAAAGATGTATTTGGTTCAAAGAATGTCAATAAAAGCACCCACTAATACCATCAAGAATGAAACCCTGCGACAAACACCACATTGATGAGAGAGTTCCGTGTGGATTAGTCGAGGAAAATACAGTCCATTACTGAGATTTTCCGATGAAGAGAAACAAGTGGAGGAGGGCATTGATTATGGTATTTGTTTTTTTTACTAATTTGCTCTCTCTACTAGCCACCTTGTTATCATCGGTTCGCAAATTTTGATTTTTTTTCTTACGTGTCACTAAAATTCACCTTCAGATTAGTCTTTTATTTCTTGATGAATGGGGTTATGAGGGTGTTGAAAGATTCACCTAATCTTGAACCTCCTCTCATTATAGCTTGGGAGTTACCTAGCCTTGCTTACTTTTGAATGACCTGTCCTCATAATTGTTGTAAATACAAAATTTTTAGTGAACTCATAATGACTAATGACATTGTTGTGATATTTGATACTTAGTGGGTTGCACATTTTAAAACTTTTTCTTTGTTTATAAAACTTGTCTTTAATGTTGTAGTTATTGCTTAGTAGTTAGGATAAGATGAAATAAATTTGTTTGTGTACATCCGAGGTATGTATGATATTACAGGGAGGGGGACAATAATGTTTAATCCCGTAATTTTAAAGTCAAACAACGGGGCGGTGGTCATTAATCCAACTATTGACCCCCATTTTTTTCAATCTCACCGTCATGTAATTTTGCAAATGAAAATAAATTATCATTTTTCTTCCCCAATAAACTAAAGGGTGAATTACAATAGAACTTTGGAGTTTTGACACAACGACGAGAGGATCCACTAACACTTATTATGTGAACCACTAAATTTTGGTTGAAGATTTGAGGCTCGAGATTCGTAGGGTAAATGAATAAGACTCATGGTAGGGTTGGGTTTTAAAAGCGAAATATTAAATTTGAAGACAAAAAGATTATTTTATCTAAAAATTTATTTTTCTATTCTCATAATAATGGATATTTTAATAAATTGAGTAATATGATTTGACATAAATTCATGAATCTCACATATATTTATATCACCTACCAACACATGGGATTGAATAAATTTTTTTTGAAACCTATATACAAATCCTTGAAACTGAGTTTAAAAAAGTGTTGTAAATTTAATCCAAACTCTCCAAAAATAAACATCCAAAAGGCCGTTTGTGTAATGTAATAGAAGCATCTTTCTCCCTAATGGAGTACCGATACCAACAAAATACAGGATTTACATCCAAGGGTTGTCCCCCTTTTTTTTTTGTTTCTCTTTTAATTATTTGGACCAAGTCAAATAGGGGTATAATAGTCATTTCATGAATGCCATTACATGAAAAAAATTTGACTGGTACACCCTTTAACGTTTCTCTATTGTAGCGGACCTCTTTATCATTATTTTTGGTATTACGGTAAAGAGTTATTAATCTAATTTACGTGTATCTCGATTAATCTTTTTTCTAGTTCGGCCAAAAGTGAATCATTCATGCTGAGCCCAAAAGAGTTGTCAAATTCTGAATTTAAGACGTTTAATTTTACAACTCGTCTTTATTTTCAATAAAATTATCTATTGAACTTAAAAAAAATTGTCAAATTTTGAACTAAAGACATCTAATTTTACAATTCATCCTTGTTTTCAATAAAATACCTCTTGGGGGTGTTCTTATCATTTTATGGAAGCCTACGAGGTGTCTACCTCTAACTTAAACCTATTTACGTTAAATTCCTTTCTTTCACTTTTGGACATTCATGATAAATGCTAATGTAATCTCTCATGGTCCAAAGTCAGCTTTTAAAATGTGGAATACTTGTTTGACATAATGATTTTTGTACATTTAGTCACCAAACCAACCATTTTTTTCAATGTACCAGTAATGCACCTCGTGCGTTGCATGTAAATATTTTTTAGATAAAAAAATTAAAAATAATGCTGTAAAATTTAAATAAAATTTAAAAAATTGCAACCTTAATGCATATTATCTCTTAGATGAGTGAGTCCTATTAATTTTTTCAGTAAAACCTACTAATCTCACACTCATCCAAGAGATGATATGCATTGGAATTTCATTTGGGTTATGCAGTATTTTTCAAAAATTAATATAATATGTTGTGTATATGTATATCTGAATTAAATATCATCTCAAATTTATCAAACTTAATTTTTCATTGTTCATTCTATTATATGATTATGAAAATTTATATATTTTCAATATTATTTGTTCTAACTATAAAAAAAAAGATAAAAATAAAGAAGTATTTTTTTTTTAGATTTTGTGATTGAAATTTATTTTTAGTGATGTTTGAAAAATTAAATTTTTTGAAATTCATATGATTAGAATTTCACTTATAATTCATTGAATAAAATAAAATTAATTATCAATATACTAATTACATTGAAACCTTACTCTAATTAAGAATTACTTAAGTCATTTGAAATAAAATTTAATATATTATTTATAATATATGTTAACAAATATATTAAAATTTAAAAAAAAATTCAATTTTATTGAAAATGCACTACAATATTTATTTTTAGATAAATCCTAGTATAATTTAGAACAATTATTATGACTGAAGAATTATATTGATCTAACATAAATTTATTTTAAAAATTATATATATATAATTATTTTTTATCTTAAAAAGGGTTAAATATTTCAATGAAAAAGATAATACACATATATAGGCATAATGTTATTTTTGCATATGAAATGAGTAATATTATATTAAAGAAATTTTTTGAATACTTTAGTAAAAATATAATGATGCATATTTTATAGAAACTAATTTATACATATAGAATAGAAAATCAAAACATATGTTATAGATAATTTAGAAATTTAAAGACATAAGGTTATGATAGTAATTTAAATATTTAATTGTGAAATGATAGAGTGGTATTTGTAATCATTTATAAGGGTAAAATAGAGATTCATAAGTTTTCTTCTTAACATATTTTTATTAGTAGTATAAATATAAATATAAAAGAATTATAAACATCAATATTTTTGTTTTTGTCAAAAACTATTATGGAAAAGAGGGATGACAAAGTTTGAACCTGCTAATTTTAAAATTGAACAACGGAGGTGATGACCATTAAATCAACTACAAACCTTATAAACATCAACATTTAATAATTCATGATTCAATGAATAAATAATCAAACTTATTAATGATGCATACCAACCTAAGAAAAATAGAATTATGCATAGGTGAGATGACATTATTACGATTGTTGAATCAAAATATTATTCTATGACAACTAGGATTTTTGTTCTTTTTTCGTTTTTTATAAAAATACGGATAATTCGTGTTTGAAGGTACGGTACAACATAAATCAATGTGAATGATTTTGAAAGAGATATTGATGGTTGTTGAATGAGTCTATTTAAGATCATCGGATAAGTTTATTGAAACATGTTATATTTTATATTATAGATACTTCTAAATTGATCGCTTGTATCAGTTGTTGAATTACAAACACTCCCCCCTCTAAAAAAAAAATTTAAAAATTTCCAACTCATGGTCGGGAGTAAATATCGGGCGTCACAATTACACCATGTCATCTCAGTGTATCCCATTTTCCTGGTAGTTATTACATGACAAATAGGCCTAACAAGGGATCGAATTTTGAATCAAATTTGTTTTGAATGATTAGCTAGATGAGGATTGAAAAATTTTATCGATTATCAAAATCTGATTTGAATTGTATATATATCTTATATTTTTATATTTTATATTCCTTGAGTTTATATCCGTTGATATTTTTTCGTCTCCCACATTCTTTTCCTATAGTCTTCTTCTTCTCTATTGACAATTGAAATTAAAGGTGACAAATCTAGTTTATGTTACTTGTTAAGATTTCAAACGAGTAAGTATTATGATATTTTTTTTGTTATGGAGTTGAATCTGTTTTAAGTCAAGAGAGATTTATAAGTTATTTTTACTCTGTAAATAAAAAGATTAGATCAAATTTTAGGATCAGATATCTAAAAGTTAATTGATTCGAATGTATATTAAATTTTTAAATCTGTCTGATAAACGAATTAGATCAGATCACGTAAATTATAATTGGATTCAGATTCGGATATGACAAAATCCGGTTCATATTCGATCCATTAACCGGTCAAATGACATGACTGAGTAGTTATTTAATTGTGGGAGATTGACTTGGTCAACTTGTTGTCGGATTAGTGGAGAGTTACACTACAGTAGTATAATGACATAGCGTAACCGTGATATACTGTAAATCGGAGTAGGGGGTGGGCCAAAAGGCATAAGGCCCACATCCCTATTTGGCCCATTTCATGCTTCACCGATATTGGGTTAATTTTTTGGCCCACAAGTTGAGCCAAGGCCCAAGAAATAGGCCCGATACTGTTCCGGGCGAAGAGTAATGAAAAATAGAGTGGCATGTCAAGGGCTAACAAATTGGCCCCCGTCGGGTCTCTCAGATTAACGGTTCAATCGGAACAGAGACCGTGTAAACACCGGAGAGTCAGCCAACATGAGGACCAAACCTATATCTGTGTTCATGGCCTTCGGTACCAAAGGCGACGTCTATCCTATTGCTGTAAAACTCTCTCTCTCTCTCTGTGTATATATATGTAGGAATATATTTACTAGCAATAATGTTGTGTNCCTTCGGTACCAAAGGCGACGTCTATCCTATTGCTGTAAAACTCTCTCTCTCTCTCTCTGTGTATATATATGTAGGAATATATTTACTAGCAATAATGTTGTGTCTGAAGATATTTTATAATTCTATAATTGAATATTAATTGTGCGATATTTATATTTGAACATAGAGAAAATAGGATGGATGTAGGGGAGTAGGAGGTATGATGATGTTTTTGAGTGGGAAAATTTATTTGGAGATGAATTTTTTGTCATTATATCAAAGTAGATGGGAATTGAATTAATCTTGACCGTTGTTGTATTTTTATATGTTGAGCATTCAACTTTTTAGCTGTAATATGAAATCGATATGTGCACAAATGTGTATTTACAAGTCTTGTTTTTCAATTGTGAAGTGCATCTTTTTTAACAATTAAATGATTTAATTCCCATTTTTCTTTATCGATATCAATTAATAACATTGTATACAGGCCATTGCTGTAAGAGTCTCTCTCTCTCTATATGTGTATATGTGTGTGTAAGCGTTATGTTTTTTAATTGACGGTAATGTTTGTAACAATTAAATGATTTATTTCCCATTGTTCTTGATCGAAATCGATTAATGGCATTGTATACAGGCCATTGCTGCAGCTTTCGCTAGTGACCAGCAGCAATACAATGTGTTTCTGGTTACTCATTCAGCACATGAGGTTTGCAAAAAGAGAACACCACACTTATCTGACACTCTCTCATTGTTTGAAAATTTTACTTTTAACCATTTCCTTTCAAGTAGCACAAGTATGGAAAAAAGTCACAATATGGTGGTAGTCCAATGGGTAGAACACACATGGCCAACAGCCCACCTCAAACGGCCTTTTTCCGATAAGAAACAGCAGTTTTATGAATCAAAAATAAAATTTGTTACGAAAAACCAATCAAAGGTAGACAAGTCATCCAATACAATGAAGTGTCACAACAAAATCATACATAACACAACCATGGACATTACTTATAACTAGGTTACATTCCTGATTCCACATAGACTTTGGTCTGGTTTTTCTTGGTGCATATCTTCAGGGTTGGGTTATAAAGTTGTATGTATGCTCTTGTGGCAGATTTGCAGAACCCTTGTCACAAAAGAACTTTACACACTTGACTATATGAACATACTTACCAAACTTCAATTAATTAACCCCATTGTTTTAATTGAGAATCTCTGGATAGTTTTCCATGGCCATGGCAAATCCAAATTTGTTTGGTACATGAATTTTTTGAAAAACCAATGTAGTAAATTTTTTGCAACAATTATTGATTGGGGCTTGATCAAATGGTTTTCTGGCAGGACTTAAGGGTGCATTTGGCTGCAAAAAATATTGCATATATTCCCGTTTCATCACCACCGGTTCTTTCTCCTCATGAAGACTGTGATCCTACAGGTATTGGTAGCTGAATTTTATCTTGTGCTCATACTATAACCATAGGCGTGATAATTTTTTTTGGAGAGAAGATGTTCTGTTTACAGGAGAAAGTTGAATGGAATACCTTCTTAGAAACAATTTAAGTGGGAATCCCGTTAACATCTCATGCTCAGCTTATCAAACAAGAAAATTAAAAAAAGAAAGAAAGACAACCAGTTAGCTGCTCCACCCTTTGACTAGGTCCTGATTGCTCTTCCTATCTTATTACCAGGTTTGGCAAAGTTGTCTTTTTCTCTTCAGAAAAGGGAAATCACAAGAAAACACAGACAAGAAATTGTTTCCACTGTTGAAGGGATCTTCGGGGAAAGCCCAAGCATGGAGGGTGATTTTATTGTGATAAATTTTTTTGCATTGGTAATTTTTCCTGGAACACCAAAGGGATTTTTTTTCCAGAAAAGTTGTTCTTAAAGAACTAGAAGGTGGTATAGTACTGATTTTAAAATGTCGGGAGATGTTATGATACCCCTATGTTGTGATGTTGAAAACACAGTTAATTATGTAGAAAAGAAAATGAACCTGGAACTCTCTTATGAGCACATGTGATCATAGTAGCTTAGTTAGAGGGAGGGAAGTATTTTTTTTTTTTTGGGGGGGGGGTGTATCAATGATTAGGAGAGGAAGTGGTGGTTTTGTGAAGAATGATCAGTAGATTAATTGATAGCATAGGTGGAGTATGACAAAATCTCTACATAATAGATGAGAAATCTTTTACAATGTAGAATTGTAATGCACAGTTTCCTTGAGAATGCATACATAAACGAATTAATTGGAAATAGACTTTGTTATTTGGACCATTGAATAAATTTGTTAGTCCATCAAACTTTAGATATAATGATTCAGTATCTAAAGATATTCCTTTTCCTTTTGTTCTAGGAAGGTTGGAGCCTTGCTGAACTTTTCAATGTTCGTTGTGTTGTTGCTGCTCCTTATGTTGTTCCTTATAGGTAGAGAAAGAATTGATTTGATTTCACATTATAGAACTCCTTTTACTTTACATTTTCATTCTAATGAGTGTTTTTCTATTTGAGAAAAATCAAGTACGCCAAAAAGGTTTGTGTTGTTGGACGCAAGGTGTCATGAGAGATCGCTTGATGTTTTTTTGGGTGAATTTCATTGGTTGTACAAATCAGTTGTAGTGAGAAACAATCTGCTTTTTTTTTTGGGGGGGAGGGGGGGAGATGGGCTATTTTTTTGGACTTTTTATGGTGGAATTTCATTCCTAATTGAGGGCTAGCCAGGGGTAGTGCTTGTGCTTTGGTAGGATGTTTCATTCCTAATTGAGGGCTTTGTATCGGATACGATATTCGTTGGATGCTCGAAGATATGTATTTGATATACACCAAACATATCCAATAATGAATAAAATATGTGGATACTTCGCAAATACTTCTATATGTGGAGAAGTATTGTAATTTTTAATTTTAATCTTTACTCTTTCTNGTATTTGATATACACCAAACATATCCAATAATGAATAAAATATGTGGATACTTCGCAGATACTTCTATATGTGGAGAAGTATTGTAATTTTTAATTTTAATCTTTACTCTTTCTTTTTAATTTCACATACAATGCAATACATCAACAAATATTTATATGACTTTGAAGACACATAGGTGTTTTCTAAGTATTATCCATTATCACACGTTTAAAGAGTTTAAATGAGTTGATTACCCTATAATCTTAGCAGCAAATACTTCTAAGCAAATAATATAGTTAAATGTTAGTTCTTATTCCTTTAATTAATAATGTTCACTTTGTAGATGTATCATAGTAAGACGATAGGTAACTTTTTGAAAATAGAAATTGTTAATGTTGTTTATTATTGTTAAAGAATCACTAAAAATTATAGTTATCAAGTCATTATATAATAGTAAAAATAAAAAATATATATATATATTTATAGACGTATCCCGACCGTATTCGTATCCTATTTTTTAGAGTTTTATTGTATCGCCGTATCATATCGTACCCGTATCTCGTATCTATATCTGTACTTCCCAGATTAGGATGACCATTTCTTTATTTGATTGAGAGAAATCTAAGGCATGCCTAATTGTAGTTGAATAAGCGTCTATTAAGGATATTTTAGGTTCAATATTCAATGGGCAATCTAGGTCACGAGACTCCTGCTATTACGGGTCTGGGGAGGACAAGATGTATGCAGTTTTAGCTTCACTTTTTGAACCATTGACTAGACACAATAGAGTTATGTTTTTAACTAATTTGGTCAGTTATCAATATTTTTCAACATTTTATCATGTATGTTGAATTGGGACATCGATATTTTTGAGTCAGTTCTTCAAATCTTTCTTGGGCTGCTTAATTGAACGTGATGGAAAAGAGGGAAGTTTACTGTTTGAAATAATTTGAAGATACTTACTTCTCTTTCTCCCTATATTTAGAATTTTGCTATCTTCAATATTTTTAGTTTAGCCCTTTATCATCTTTTTCAACTTTTTCAAGAAAAGTTTTAGTTTGGCAAGTATTAGATCAAGTTTAATGCTGAACTCTGTCAAATTTGCTGTCTGCTTTAGGAATTTCTAAAATGACTTGGTGCATCAAGTTCAAGATGATGTATTTTCCACTTTTTGATTTGCTTCTGTATGTCCATCAGCTGGCTTGATTTCCATCCAGTTGATTTTTTTAGTTATCTTTAGCCATTTTAAAAATACTTGATGAGCTTCTGGAAACTTCTCCTAGTGTTTTACTCATCTGCTTGCTAGTGTTTTGAAATATCTTATAATTATGTGCAATAAAATTCTGTTGATACTGCTCTTCATGACCACCGAGCGCGTAGATCAGCTGGTGAGGGGCTGTTCTAGCTTAACCAAGGTCCTCGGTTCGAGACTTAGGAATGCAGCTACGTTCGATGGGAGAGTTTTGCCGCCCTTGTGGTTCTACCCGGCTCGAATCCGGATTAGTCGGAGCCTGTTGTGGCTACCAGATATCGGATGGTCTGACCAAAAAAAAGATACTGCTCTTCATGCATCTCATCTCAAAATGAGCCAATCTATAGGAATCAACATTCTAATATGCTATAATAAAATTCTTCTTTTATCAAATAAAAGAAAAAATTCTAATATTTGATGCAGAATTTGATTGTGCTTTTTAGTCCATTTTTTTAAGGAAAATCTTTTACAACATGCTATGCAGTGCCCCTTCATCATTTGAACGACTCTTCAGAAATGAACTTCCACTGTTGTATGAATATCTTCAAGAAGCTCCCATTGAAAAGGTAAGTGTGGTCACTGTAATGGTTCCCTCTTACTGTGTTGATGCATCGTTACCTCTTAACAGAGCTTAAAACATTCATAATATATTTGTTCATTCCGTTTGATATTATGTTGCATTCATGATTGAAATACGCAATGTTTCTGAAGAGTTTAAGATTATGGATTTATTTGGAATAGGTTTGTTGGAAAGATGTTATACACTGGATGTGGCCACTATTTTCTGAAGACTGGGGATCATGGAGAAGTGTTGATTTAAAGCTGAGCCCTTGGCCTTTCACGGTTTGTCCTTGTGGCCTATGAAAGTCCTCGTGCTTTATGAGTGAAACAGCTATTACTTGGTTGTTTATCTTCCAAGGTCGTACTACTCTGTTGTTTAGGGCTGTTTGTTAAGACTCATTAAAGTGTACTTTGTTGGACCAGGATCCAGTAACTGGTCTTCCAGCATGGCATGATAGGTCTTCCTCTCCCCTGCTATTGTAAGAACAAGTACCCACCATAGAAAGAATATACAATTACGGAATTCAAATGTTTACAAGTGAATATCTGAATTAGTTCTAAAAGTGAATATCTGAATTAGTTGTCCTTCTCAAGTCTTGTTGCTCACGCATTTCATGGTTGCCTGCTTTCTTGTCATAGAGATTTTATTGTTTAATTTGGTAATTTGAAACTGATTGTTTGTATTTCCTATTTGTTTGAGCAGATAAATAACCTCAGCTCCCATATCTTCTCACTGGCAAAGGTTATAAAAAGACATGGCTCATGCAAACATAAATTACTGTAGAAATAAGTTGGCTTGTCAAGTTTTGATACCAAGCTTTATCTAGTCGTAAAAATTAGTCCAATGGCATCTAAATGCATTACTAGTGTAAAACCTTATTGAATTGCCTTGTACAAATGTTATTTTGTTACTCGCAGCAAAGGTTGTCTAATATACACTACCTTGGCTTGACAGGTATGGATTTAGCAAAGAAGTTGTTGAATGCCCTGGTATAGTGTTTTTATTATTATAATTATAACCTCATATCATGCTTCCCATTTTTAGTATCTTTAATATTTCCATTGTCTTATCTGGGAAAAAATATTTTAAATTGAGTTCATGTTTTTGGGAAATATAATTCCATCACTTTTGCTGCTTGTACCAGTGAAAAGATGCATACTTTCAGAACTACCCTTTGAAAGTGAAAATATTCACATGGATGAAAAGTTTCCTAAACCACTCTAAAATGATAATTTTCGAAATCAACACAACCAATTATGACCGGTGCATGTGCCCAACANAGAACTACCCTTTGAAAGTGAAAATATTCACATGGATGAAAAGTTTCCTAAACCACTATAAAATGATAATTTTCGAAATCAACACAACCAATTATGACCGGTGCATGTGCCCAACGTTTATTATATATCGTTTGACTGTTCTTGTAAACATAATCAACCATGATAAAATTTTATTTTAATGTCACTCTGCTCTGCTCAGTTAAGTGATTTTTATACCGTAATAGGTTATTGGCCTTCAAATGTTCGGGCTTGTGGGTTTTGGTTTCTCCCTATGGAGTGGCAGTTTTCATGTAACCAGTGCAGAGAAATTTCAACTGGAATCCCTTCAGGGTATTTGACCTCAAAACACGAGATGTGTTCAGCTCACTCTGAGTTGCTGTCTTTTCTCAAGACTCCTGAGTCACTGCCACCTGTTTTTGTAGGCCTTAGTTCCGTTGGAAGGCAAGTTTGTACATAGAGGTTGAATATGTCATGATATGTTAAGATATCTACTTCACCTTTTACTTATGCTTTAAACAAAACTTTTATGGTTGTCATGCCACCAAATTCATCTGTCTAGGTGGAAAAAATAATAGGCACAGTAGTTGAAGTTTCTGAGTTGCCTTAGTCAGATCTTGGCTTTGATGGAGGAATCTAACTTTTCTTTTGATCAGTTTCTTTCCTTGGCACTGAGGTAAGGAGAATGGTTGATTTGAAACTATGAAGAAATAAAAGGTTTTTGACCAATCAAGGAGTAGGAAAAAACCCTGACCAAATGCTTAGAATCAAATAAGTATCAACAGGAGAAAATTCGCAATTTAGATCAGCATACTAGAACAAGAAATTTTGAGTATTTTCACAAAGCCAAAAACTGTGGCGAATGTGAACCCTTAACTGTTACTTGCTCTCTGCAAATTTTATTTGAGATTTGAATCTCAAGTTGTGATTTCCTAATGATATAAGCAAAAGAATCTCTAAACTAACTAAATCAGAACATAAAAATGAATAGATCAGATGAATTACAGGAAATTCTCTGATAAGAGAAAAATAAATAGATGAAAAAATTTATAGACCCCAGCCAGAGATGCGTGCTGTCTGAATTAGGCTTTCCCGGATAAATGGTGTCTCCATCCTGGCAGTCACGGTGCGAGATTAAAGTTTTGCGAATTCAAGAGAAGGCCTACGTAGAGGACTGAATTTCAGACGTTTTTGATTTTCAGAATGTCTTTGAAAATATCACTCTCAACAATAATGAATATTTGGTTTTTAATGTGGCTTTAGTGATAAGTTTAGAATACTTATTATATTCTATTTCTAGTTTTGTCTCCAATTAATTTATAAGTGTATAAAATTGTCTTGAAATAATGCTAACATCCCATTTATTTAACATTTCTTTCTTGTTCAGTTTTTTAGTATTTTGTTGTCCGAAACGAGTTGCCTTTGTTTGTGCAGCATGGGTTTCTTAAGAAATCCCCAAGCATTTCTCCAGGTTCTCCAAGCTGTTGTGGAGATGACAAGTTACAGATTTCTTCTAATGTCATCTGGCTATGAACCTTTAGATGCTGCGATCCAAGTGATTGCTGCTGAAGCATCATCTGGTTCGGAAAGGAGAAAGGTCAGTGATAGTGGAATCCCTCTATTTGGCGGCCATCTCTTTTGCTTTTCTGGGTGAGCACTTCTATTTACTTTGTCCAACTGCTTATATGCCTAAAGAAACTAAGACCAGGCAGAACCAATGATTTAGAAAGTTATCGAATGTTATAAGCCTGATCATAATTTTTTAAGAACTTACAAGATAAGGATGTACATCTGACAGTCCCAGACCCCACTGCGGTGGGCGGCTCGTCCACTGGGTGGATTTTTTTAGCCCCTACCTAAACCAAACTAATTTAGCTAATAAATGGCCAATCTATAAATAGTATTAATTGTGTGATTCATTTTTTCATTCTGATTATATTATCATGAACAACCAGTGTAACTCTGGCTTTCTACCCAGTTTCAAGTTGTAAAACTCTCCAAAATCCATGGTGTTCTATGCATTTGACCTGGATATCGAACAATGATGACCTTGCAGGCTACAATTTCAAAAATTGAACTTGCAACAAAGAGGAATGTGTTTGAACAACTAGGGTTCTAGTATGCAGATGCAGTCTGTAGAATCCCAATACATTGGATGGTATATGTAGCAAAATTGTTTACTGTGAATGCAGTGGTTGATTGGCAAGAGTTCATAGGAAGCCCAAAGAATGCACCCATAATTGATACAATTGAAAGGATTAATTAGAGGGCATAGCAACTACAATATTATGTTGGACGGAGGATATTTTACCATCCCTAGAAAGAGCTCACTCAAAGTCCCTGGGATAAATTGCACACTTACCATATACATAAAGATTGTGAAAGCATCGAGTCATTAATATGTTGGCAGTACATCATTAAAACCTTAATTAATAATCTCTGCCATAATCTGTCTTCCTTTATTCATACTGGAGATTAAAATTCCTTGTTAATGCATATAGTACCATACCATACAACTGGCTGTTTCCAAGATGTGTCGCTGCAATTCATCATGGAGGAAGGTGAGTTTTTTTTTTTTTTGATTCTGTTGAAATGTTAAGCACTCTTGCTATGTTGACAACGAATTGATTTGCATTTTGCGGCCTCAACTTTATCAGCGGGTCTACTGCTGCAGCACTACATGCAGGAATTCCACAGGTCTGTCTTGAGACTCTAGACTGTGTTTCTAAGTTCTTTATCTTCACTTTGTGCATTGTCTAATTCTTTGTAATTGTCTTGATACCAATATGATTCTCATGTTGTTTACTTGTAGTTTTATGCAGCAACCTCGAATAAGTTGGGAGCAAAAAGATAATACTTTCTGGATGTTAAGTTTGGAGGATTAACATAATATATTAGAGACAAAAAGAAAAAGGTTAAAAAACTTAACCTAGCTCTCATACATCATTTGTATTTATAGTTAACTTACAATAATAAGAATTACACATATACCCTCTTACTATTAACAATTTACATATACTACCCTACTATTCTTAACACTCCCCCTCAAACTGGACTATATGTATATCATATCATCTAAACTTGGAACAAATAANGAAATATAAATGGTAGTATGTTGGACCTCGGATAGGTAATGAGTAAATGTATACATGATATGCATTTAGGAATGATCTCGGTAAAAGGGATACTATTGACGTGATGTCGGGTTGTGCGACGATCACGAGTACTTCANCTATACTCAGCCTCAGCACTGGATCTTGCTACTATAGGTTGTTTCTTATTTTTCCATGAGACAACATTACCTCCTAAGAAAGTACACTAACCAATGGTTGATCTCCGATCAAAAGGAGAGTCAGCCCAATCAGTATCTGAGAAACCTTCCACTTTAAGATGTCCATTAGCTCGATATAACAGTTCAAGTCCAGGATCTCGTTTAAGATATCGCAGAATACGAGTAACTGGCTCTCAATGTGGTACTCTAGGGCATCCCATGAACTGACTTACTATACTGACTGCATAGGAAATATCCGGTCGATTAATAGTGAGATAATTAAGCTTCCCAACTAATCTACGATACCGACTCGGATTTTCAAATAATGCACCATCATCCATCAATAATTTCTTATTCGGATTCATAGGAATGTCAATCGGTCTACCACCCAACAAACTTGCTTCCTCAAGCATATCAAAGATATATTTCCTCTGGGATAAACAAATACCCTGTTTAGATTGAGCCACCTTAATACCCAAGAAATACCTGAGTTTTTCCAAATTTTTAGTATGAAATCGATCCTGTAAGAATATTTTTAACTTGACAATCCCATCAGAATCATTTCTAGTAATCACAATATCATCTACATAGACTACCAATAGGACATATCCAGCATCTGTCTGTCTATGAAACACAGAATGATTTGTCTGACATCGAAGAAGACCAAACTCTAAAATTGCATCTGAAAACTTACCAAATCATGCCCTTGGTGACTGCTTCAAATCATATAAAGATTTCTTTAACCGACATACACTCTTTCCATACTCCCCCTGAGTAATAAACTCAGGTGGCTGCTCTATGTATATCTCTTCAACTAAGTCACCATGTAGGAAGGCATTCTTGACGTCTAACTGAAACAAGAGCCAATTAAGATTAGCAGTCAAAGAAATCAAGATACGAATAGAGGAAATTTTGGCAACAGGAGAAAAAGTCTCCTCATAATCAACACCATAAGTCTGAGTAAAGTCCTTTGCAACAAGTCGGGCTTTTGAGACGCTCCAAAAAATCATCTGGATGAAATTTAACAGTATATACCCAACGACAATNCTATACTCAGCCTCAGCACTGGATCTTGCTACTATAGGTTGTTTCTTATTTTTCCATAAGACAACATTACCTCCTAAGAAAGTACACTAACCAATGGTTGATCTCCGATTAAAAGGAGAGTCAGCCCAATCAGTATCTGAGAAACCTTCCACTTTAAGATGTCCATTAGCTCGATATAACAGTTCAAGTCCAGGATCTCGTTTAAGATATCGCAGAATACGAGTAACTGGCTCTCAATGTGGTACTCTAGGGCATCCCATGAACTGACTTACTATACTGACTGCATAGGAAATATCCGGTCGATTAATAGTGAGATAATTAAGCTTCCCAACTAATCTACGATACCGACTCGGATTTTCAAATAATGCACCATCATCCATCAATAATTTCTTATTCGGATTCATAGGAATGTCAATCGGTCTACCACCCAACAAACTTGCTTCCTCAAGCATATCAAAGATATATTTCCTCTGGGATAAACAAATACCCTGTTTAGATTGAGCCACCTTAATACCCAAGAAATACCTGAGTTTTTCCAAATTTTTAGTATGAAATCGATCCTGTAAGAATATTTTTAACTTGACAATCCCATCAGAATCATTTCTAGTAATCACAATATCATCTACATAGACTACCAATAGGACATATCCAGCATCTGTCTGTCTATGAAACACAGAATGATTTGTCTGACATCGAAGAAGACCAAACTCTAAAATTGCATCTGAAAACTTACCAAATCATGCCCTTGGTGACTGCTTCAAATCATATAAAGATTTCTTTAACCGACATACACTCTTTCCATACTCCCCCTGAGTAATAAACTCAGGTGGCTGCTCTATGTATATCTCTTCAACTAAGTCACCATGTAGGAAGGCATTCTTGACGTCTAACTGAAACAAGAGCCAATTAAGATTAGCAGTCAAAGAAATCAAGATACGAATAGAGGAAATTTTGGCAACAGGAGAAAAAGTCTCCTCATAATCAACACCATAAGTCTGAGTAAAGTCCTTTGCAACAAGTCGGGCTTTTGAGACGCTCCAAAAAATCATCTGGATGAAATTTAACAGTATATACCCAACGACAGTCAACAGTTCGTTTACCAGGGGGTAAAGGAACGAGATCCCAAGTCCCATTATGATGTAAAACATCCATCTCCTCTTTCATAGCTTTCCTCCAGCCCGGATCAGATAATACATCCTGTAAATACTTAGGAATAGATATAACAGATAATTGAGAAGTAAAACAGGAGAAGACAGGAGACAAGGCATCATATGAAACAAAAATGAGAAATAAGATGATTAGTAACACACGAACGAGTACTTTTGCGAAGAGCAATAGGTAAAGAGTCTAAATTACCTGATGTACCAGGATCAAAAGGCGACAAGGAAGATGGTACGGGCACCTCAGTAGATGGCCGAGGACGGCGAGAGTAGACACGGAGAGGTAAAGTAGCTGGTAACACAGCGGGCAGCGGAATATCTGACGATGAGGAAAGAGATGGTAGTACAGGAGATGATCCAAAGTCCAGATTCAAAGGTTGAGAAGGTGCTAGAAAGTATGGAACAGATTCTTCAAACGTGACATCGGCACTAATAAGTATCGGTGCAGAGAGGGACTGTAGCAACGATACCCCTTCTGCGTGCAGGAGTAACCAAGAAATACACATTTGGTAGCTTGAGGGTCAAGTTTGTCAAATCCAAGGNAGAGAGGGACTGTAGCAACGATACCCCTTCTGCGTGCAGGAGTAACCAAGAAATACAAATTTGGTAGCTTGAGGGTCAAGTTTGTCAAATCCAAGGCCCAAATTATGAACATAACAGACACAACCAAAAACCTTAGGATCAGGAAAAATAAGGGCTTACCAGGTAAAAGGACATAATATGGACTTTGCCCATTTAACACAAAAGATGACATACGATTAATAAGATGACAAGCAGTAAGAACAACATCACTCCAATAATATCGAAGAATATTCATCTGGAATAATAGGGCACGTGTAACTTCTAACAAATGACGGTTCTTGCGTTCAGCAACACCATTTTATGGAGAGGTGTAAGCACAAAAAGTCTGATGAATAATGCCAATTTTACTAAGATAAGCTGAAAAAGGATCAGATTCATATTCTCGAGTATTATCGGAACGTAAAGTATGTATACGACAACCAAACTAAATTTTTATTTGCTTGCGAAAAGTTTCAAATATAGAGAATAATTCAGACTGAGCTTTCATAAAAAATAACTAAGTCACACGAGAATAGTCATCCACAAATGTAACAAAATAAGGATATTTATTAGATAAAATATTCTTTATTGGACCCCATACATTAGAATGGACTAATTTAAATGGACTAGACACACGATTATTGACTTTAGACGGAAATAACATACGGTGATGCTTGCTAAGTTGACAAGCTTCACAAGACATAGACGACACATAACTAAGATTGAGAATTTGGCGCTTCAAATTTTGGAGAGAGGGATGTCCGAGACGACAGTGCCATTGAAAAGGAGACAACGAGGTCTGTAGAGTCTGGGTAGGTGAATCAAAGTCCAAGTAATATAGGTCACCAGCTTCATGTCCCGTACCAATCTTTCTCTTTGTCTTGAGATCCTGAAAGACACAATAAGAAGGATAAAAGGTTACAGAACAATTGAGAGAACGGATAATTTTGCTAATGAAAAGTAAACTAAAAGAAAACTGAGGAACAAATAACACGGAAAATAGGGACATATCAGGACTCAAGTTAGTGGTCCCCAAACCTGAAACTTTGGAACAAGTACCATTAGCAAGGGTAACACTACGTGTGGAAGTAGCAGACTTATAAGTAGAAAAAATATCAGACGCACCAGTCATGTGGTCAGAGGCGCCAGAGTCTATGATCCAAGGACTTCGAGTGAAGAACAATAACCAAGTGGAAGTAGTACCTGACTGGGCAAAAGTAGCAGTGGAGGGAGATGGAACAATATGTTATTGGGACAGAAACTAAGCATACTCCTCCCGTGTAAGAGTAACTGATACAGAATCAGGAGGAACGGACCGAAGTACAGCGGCAGGAGTCGGGGTGTCATCTTGATAAGAAACCTGATTTGCAACACCCGAAGGCTTACCATGTAAATCCTAGCAATAATCAACAGTGTGGCCTCCACGACCATAGTTAAAGCATGAACGAGATCTTGCACGCCCTCCACGACCTCCAGTGCGGCCTCCGCGACCACCACGGTTATTACGGCCACCTCGAGAACTGTCATCATGGCTACTCGGGACAATAAGAGCTAAACGATCAGCAAGCACACCAGACTCCGTGTTGGATAAACCGGTAGAGAAGGTAGCACGTTGCAGGCGGGAGAAGACCTCTAGTAGAGATGGAAGACTAGAGCCACCCAAAATCTAAGAACGAATAGACTCGTATTCAGGTTTCAAACCAACTAAAAATCGAACAACATTCAAATCCTTATGTTGCTCTGCTAAACCGCTGCATCAGTAGTAAAAGGATGATAGAGCTTCAACTCTTCACACACTCCCCGAATATGAGAGTAATAGTCTTCAAGACTTAGAGTACCCAGCTCCAGACGAAAATACTGTTTGCATACTTCATATGCATGAGTGAAATTTCCAGTGCCAGAATACATGGTGGTCAAGTGATCCCAGATCTCTTTGGCCGTGTCAAGATAAAGCAACGTAGAACTGATACTGGGCTCAATACTATTCAATAGCAATGAAATAATTTGAGCATCTTCTTGTTCCCACTTATCATACCCAGGAGTACCTTCCTTGGGTCTAGTGTCTACTAAATATTTCTTAAAGCCCTTACCTCTAAGAAACACTTGAACAGATCGTGACCACAAAACATAATTGGTCCCATTGAGTTTAACAGATGTCATGAGACCATTAAGTAGAATTATAGGAGAAAAATTTGGGGACGTGGATAAAATAAGATCAATCTGACTGTCATCATTTTTATTCTTGGGTTCCATAATAATATAGCAATGATAGAAGCAAAGAAAAAAGAGAAACCGTGGATTAGGGGCCTGAACCGGACCAAATAAGGTTGCTGGAGTGATAAACCGGACTGAACAAGGCTGCTGGAATACTAAACCGGCCTGGAAAAGTGGACTGGACCACTGAGTCGGGCTGGAAAAATGGACTGGACCACTGAACCGGGCTGAAAAGTGGACTGGACTGCTGGATTGGGTTGGAAAACCAGGTTGGTCCACTGAACTAGACTAGCAAGACTCTCTAGACCTTTGAACCGGACCAACTAGGCTCTCTGGACTCCTGAATCATGAGCTGAACAGCTGAATTGGCCTGACTCGTGATCCGGTCAAAGCTGAACCGTGGGCTGAACCGGGTTTGGACTTAAAAACAAGTCTTGGGCTTGACCTGATCCGATCCGATCCAACCCGAGTGAGTCTGGAGCTCTTCTTCTTCTTCTTCTTTGCTACTTAGGGTTCCAAGAAGCCTCCCCTTGGTCTGCGACAACAACACACGCCACAAACCGACAACAGCAAGACCACTGCAGCCACCACAACCACACCACTACCACGGAGAATGCTACTCGACGGTGAACAGAAGCCACACCACCACCATAAGCGATCATGCCACCACACACCACAGCCACCACGAACGACGCAAGTGGGCGAACAGAAATCACACGATCAACAGACACCACACAACAGTGTTCATATATTTAGAATCATTTAAGCTCTGATACCATGTTAAGTTTGGAGGATTAACATAATATATTAGAGACAAAGAGAGAGAGGTTAAAAAATTTAACCTAGCTCTCATACATCACTTGTATTTATAGTTAACTTACAATAATAGAAATTACACATACATCCTCTTACTATTAACAATTTACACATACTACCCTACTATTCTTAACACTGGACATCATGAGCAATAGCATTGGAAGATAGATCCTAACATTAGTGAATGGACCTTGAGACATATAAGGACTTGCGTTACACAGGCTCCAAAGAAAAAGAAAAAGAACAAAACGAAGAATAATTTGACGAACTAGCCTTTGTAATACTCCATGTGAGATGGCACAATAACATATCTGATCCTAGCATACACGGATTATTACCTAAGGATGCTTTGCTAACTCCCTTCATGAAGGTAGCTGTGAGCAGTGGACATTCAAAGGCCTTACCTTGACATGCATGTACATATATTTTTTGTATTCTTTTTCAAACAATCTATTCGAATAAATCTAAAGTTTTTACAGACTGGGTCCAGCAACTTATATCAACTCTCTGCACCCTTCCCCCACCGTGTGTGACCCCCCGCACATGGTAGGACAAATAGAACCAGGTACATCGATATGCACAAACAGAAATTAGAAATGGGTACATAATTATACCTGACACAGAGGAAACTATATGCAGAGGGAGGGACTTAAACCCAAGACTATATGAAACCAAAGCTCTGATACCTTGTCTGGCAGTCTATTACTCCAAATGCTTAAGTTATTATNCATCATTTTTATTCTTGGGTTCCATAATAATATAGCAATGATAGAAGCAAAGAAAAAAGAGAAACCGTGGATTAGGGGCCTGAACCGGACCAAATAAGGTTGCTGGAGTGATAAACCGGACTGAACAAGGCTGCTGGAATACTAAACCGGCCTGGAAAAGTGGACTGGACCACTGAGTCGGGCTGGAAAAATGGACTGGACCACTGAACCGGGCTGAAAAGTGGACTGGACTGCTGGATTGGGTTGGAAAACCAGGTTGGTCCACTGAACTAGACTAGCAAGACTCTCTAGACCTTTGAACCGGACCAACTAGGCTCTCTGGACTCCTGAATCATGAGCTGAACAGCTGAATTGGCCTGACTCGTGATCCGGTCAAAGCTGAACCGTGGGCTGAACCGGGTTTGGACTTAAAAACAAGTCTTGGGCTTGACCTGATCCGATCCGATCCAACCCGAGTGAGTCTG